>PVKV010006766.1:45078-63768 GCA_004027835.1 Alouatta palliata
TTTTTTTTTTTTTGGCAGAGTCTCACTCTGTCTCCAGGCTGCAGTGCAGTGGCACAATCCACTGCAGCCTTCGCCTCCCAGGTTCAAGCAATTCTCCTGCCTCAGCCTCCTGAGTAGCTGGGACTACAGCATGTGCCACCATGCTCAGCTAATTTTTGTATTTTTAGTAGAGACAGGGTTTCACCATGTTGGTCAGGCTGATCTTGAACTCCTGATCTCAGGTGATCTTTCCACCTCTGCCTCCCAAAGTGCTGGAATTACACATGTGAGCCACTGTGCCGACCAGAAGACTATATTTCAAATCTTGGCTCTACCTCTTACTAGTCTTCTCTGGGCCTCAGCTTCCTCATCAGGAAAATGGGTATGAAAATTCTCACAGAGGCTGCTTTGTGGATGAAAGGAAATAACTAGCTGTTGTGGATACTCATTGCTAATGGTCCCAATTTAAATGTGCCTGTCAATTCCTCAGCTCAGCCACGAGCTAGTCAGGACTCCTTAGGACTGATAGGGGAGTCATTCATTAAGGGATCATGCCCATTCATCTCTTAATTTCCAGTGCCTACCTGGAGTCTAAAATGTACCAACTATTGTTCAATGAGGAAGAGATGACGGGCCTGAATGAAGGAAGGAAGAAAGAAAGGAGTCTGACAACAAGCTTGGCCCACTAGAGGGTCACAAGGAAAAGAGAGCTCAGGGAGATGTCTGTGTGCCAAGACCTGGCTCAGTAGAGCAGCCCCGGAGAGCAGCCCAGCTGCGCCCAGTGGGGTGACAGGATAAGGAGTGGCCCTAAAAGGGACCCTGAGCTCCTGGGATGAGCCTACCCAGCTAGATAGGTCTGGGGAATAACGTGGAAACCAGTATCTGTGTTCTCTCTCAGGGACCTGTTACAAGGCTAGCGGGCATGGCTCACATATGTGGGAAGACCAATGATCCCTTGGGCTTAGGAGTATCCGAGGGAATATTGATATGGTTTGGATTTGTGTCCCTGCCCAAATCTCATGTCAAATTGAAGGAGGGGCCTGGAGGGAGGTGATTGGATCATGGGGGCAGATTTCCTCCTTGCTGTTCTCATGATAGTGGGTGAGTTCTCATGAGATCTGGTGGTTTAAAAGTGTGTGGCACTTCCCTTTTCACTCTCTCTGTCTCTCCTGACACCATGTGAAGAAGGTCCTTGCTCCCCCTTCCCCTTCAGCCATGATTGTAAGTTTCCTGAGGCTTCCCAGTAATGCTTCCTGTTAAGCCTGGAGACCTGTGAGTCCATTAAACCTTTTTTCTTCATAAATTACCCAGTCTCAGGTAGCTCTTTTCAGTAGTGTGAGAATGGACTAATACAGACATTCTGGCAGAGGCAGAGAGAACTGCCTAGATGTGGATCTCCTTCAAGAAATGAGATCTAATTTCCAGAATCTATAAGAAACTTAAACAAATCAACAAGCAAAAACCAAATAACCCCATTAAAAAGTGGACAAAGGACAGGAATAGACAATTCTCAAAAGAAGACATACAAGCGACCAACAAACTTATGAAAAAATGCTCATCATCACTAATCATCAAAGAAAGGCAATGAGATACCATCTCACACCAGTCAGAATGGCTTCTGTTAGGAAATCAAAAAATAACAGATGTTGACTAGGCTGCAGAGAAAAAGGGAATGCATGTACATTGTTGATGGGAATGTAAATTAGTCCAGCCACTGTGGAAAGCAGTTTAGAGATTTCTCAAAGAACTAAGAGTCAAACTACCATTTGACCCAGCAATCCCATTGCTGAGTATATACCCACATGAAAATGAATTATTCTACCAAAAGGACACATGTGTGCATAGATTCATTGCAGTGCTATTCACAATTGCAAAAACATGGAATTAAGTGCCTTTCAAGGGTGGACTGAATAAAGAAAATACATATATATATATTTATAGGAAATATATTTAATGGTATATATATGTATTTAATGCTATATATATATATACACACCATTAAATACATATTATACCATTAAATATATATATACCAAGTTTATATATACCCTTATGTATATATACACCAAATATATATATACCATTAAATACATACACATATAAATATATATATATGTATATATATATATATATATATACATACACCATTAAATACTATGGTGTGTGTGCATATATATATATATATGCCATTAAATACTATGGTGTGTATATATATGTATATACACAAACACAAAATATATATATATATCATTAAATACTATGATATATATATATACACACACACCATAGTATTTAATATATGTATATATACCATTAAATACTATGCAGTCATATAAAATAATAAAATAACACTCTTTGCAGCAACATGGATGCAACTGGAGACCATTATCCAAAGCAAACTAATGTAGAAACAGAAAACCAAACACTGCATACTCTCACTTATAAGGGGAAGCAAAATACTGGGTACACATGGACATAAAGATGAGCACAACAGACACCGGGGAATACTAGAGGGTGCCGAGGAGGGAATACTAGAGGGTGCAGAGGAGGGAATACTAGAGGGTGCCGAGGAGGGACTGAGAAACCACCTACTGGGTGCTATGCTCACTACCCGGGTGACAATTTCAATCATACACCAAACTGCAGCATCAGGCAATACGCCTTTGTAAAAACCTGCACATGGACTCCCAATTCTAAAATAAAAGTTGAAAAGAAAAGAAAAAAATAAAACACTTGCCGATGACATTACCTCTGCTCTCTCACATTCCAGAGGTCTTGCACTCTAAATTCTAGCTTTCTGCCTGGCAATTCTCATCTGGGAGCTATGGTATCCCATCTTAGCTGCAGGTGGCTGGTACTGTACCATGTACACAGCACCCAGGGGCCCTTACCCAGCCCAGACTGTGCTTAACATAATCTGATGCCCAGTGGCATAGGTAATACCTACAAGCACCCACAAGATGGATAAGACAGATGCTTTCATGATCCCCAATTTACAGATGACACTAATGCACAGAGAGATCTGAAAAGTCTGCCTAAGGTTATGCACCTTATGTGTTGGGGAGTTTGGGCTTGAGCCCAATCTCCTGATTCTACCTCCTATGAAGAGGTTCTCAAGTTGTGGATAGTTGCAACAGTGAGATCACGTTAGGACACAAGAAACCCTGCTGGTCACTGTGTAGACATCAGATGGAAGATTAGGCAGCTGGATGCCCCTTGTCAGACAGGCTGTACCAAGTGGACAGTGGAAAGGGTGATGTCAGAGGAACTGGTCTCTGATCTAAGGATGGCATGAGCTCAGAGCTATCAGCTTAGTTTAGCTCATGGGAATCCTGAATCTAGGATTAAGAGAAGGCAACTAATGTGTCCCAAGCATCTGGGGACGCTTTGCTTTGCAGTGGAGTTTCACACCCAAAAAGTCTACGAGTGCCCCACATGGGCCCCATGACACTCCTGCAGGGCATATGCTGAGCATTCTTGGCACTGTCTCTAGTTGGGGATGCCAAGACGCTTTGATAAGTGACTTGTCTAGCAGGGAGCTAACAGCTTTCCAGGGCCTAGTGCCCCCTACTTCCGAAATAACTTTTTCTGACAGAGAATTATCTAGAAACAAATTCAATAAAAAAATACACACGTACACACACACACATTCACACACTCCACTCTCCCAGGAGTGCACTTGCTGTGTGACAGACGGATTCTATTTCTGTTCTGAGAACACGTGGTGTAGTCAGCAAGAACACGGCCCGAGAGTCACTGTGCCGGGAAGGCGCCTGCCTGGCTTGTGTTCATATCACGGAGCAGGTTTTGGGGATGGGCTTGGAACCCCCTGGTTGCCAGTCATTTTTGATGAGCTGACACTTCACAAATGCTATTTCTTTCTGATTCTGGGAAGATTGTGTAGCTACAAATGTTGTTATGGCAAGCTCACTGTGTGGGAGTAAGTGTGATTTTTTTTTTTTTTTTTTGGTTAAAAATAGATCCATAGAGGATGAGAATTTAAAGACACCTTTCAGTTAATGATTTTTCCATGAGAGACCCAGAGAAGGCAAGGGGCTTGCCCAAGGACACAGAGCAAGCTCACACAGCAGCTGGGAGGGGCAGGAGCCATCAGCCCCGCCCAGGGCCCTTTCCAGTGAGCCATAGTCACCTAGCTCTCAGTTTTCTATGTTAAAGACACCTAAGTACTTGTGCTGCAGAATCACAACCACTCCAGGCTGTCTTCTCCCTTAATCTCTTCCTTTGAGGTTTCTGATTCTGGACCAAAAAAAAAAAAAAATGAAGTCTATGAAACAAGATCTTTTATTTTCAAAGAACATGGCATTTTCATGTTCAGCTTTGTATAAATTCTCTATCTCTGCCTTAGTCGTTATCTTCTCTTTTGTAACTTTCAAATCAGCTTTGTTTCTCTAACTGCTCTTGCTTCTGGAGGTTTCTACCCATTATTGATCCATCTGGAGATGAAGACTGTGGCTTACAGCTACATCCCCAGGAGACCCTAAAATTACAGGCACTGTCCTCTCCTTCAGAGAACTCCCTCAGTGCACAGCAAGTCTAGGACAAAGGCCTGTTTGTAGAACTCCTAGCCTGCTTTGTAAGCCCCATCTCAGATGTACCTCCTCTGGAAAGCTTCACGTGACTCCAAGAGAGGTGATCTACAAATGAGCACCCAAATTTTGTTTCTGAGCCAGCTTCCTCATGAGGAGCTTTGGGGACACACCCACTTCACAGCACAATGTAACACACAGCACCGTGAGCCCATGCTTGAGCCTGTCTGTGAAATTATATCAATACTCTCTGACCTTTTCAAGGTCACCTGCCAGTCAGATTGAGACAGTGTTGACAACTTGGAAAATTCTGTAGCCTTGGTTTTGATGGCATTCCCAGCCTCTGGGTTCCATTGCATTCCATAGCCTTCCCATGTCAAGGTCCCATTCTTGTACTCACTCCTCATCAAAATATCTAGCTCCCAGGAAGGGCCCCATCTCTACATTGTGCTGCCCCCCACAACCTACTATCAAAGGTGCTCTCTATGTCTGAGCTATCTTCAAAAAATGTTGTCATCTGCTAAAGAGAAATTCTAGGGTCAATCAGCAGGAATCTCCTAGCAAAAGCCATGAAACAGGAGTTGGGGGAGTCAGGTCTTTCTGGACACCCTGAAATTGCCCAAGTATGCAGCAACCTCCTCCAGCCTGTGGCCCATCAGCCTGGAAGGCAGTCTGGAGAGTGGTGAATTCCACAGGCTGTGGACCAACTGGATGGTGGAGTCTGGCTCCCTGATTAGAAAATACGAAGTGTGGGCAATGGTCAAGGATGACCCCCTGAGGGAAGACTTTTCACACCAGGCTCTTGGCGTGGCCTCTGGAATGTGGGAGAAATCTGTCCAGTCACAGAACTACTTGGGGAGGAGGCATCATGTCACATGGCCTGGTTCAGCACATCCCACAGAGTCTGCATTCAGGGGGTCGGAGAGCTTCTTGTTGAGATTGCCGTAGCTTGACCGATGACCCCTCCGTAGAGAATGGAGCCTCTGTTCCAGAACAAGCCTCAGCCTCAGCATCTGTCCTCTGAATTCCTGGCTGCCAAAACTGTCTCCACTTACCCCCACAGTGGGGCTCCTCCCCAGCCGGCAAGAAGTCCAAGAAATCCCAGATATATGCCAGAGGCCTCAGCCCTGCTGAAGCTGGAGTCATTCTCCCACTGGGTATAGACTTTGTTCTCATAAGTGTTGAGCAGGTTCCCAGGGTCACGAGTTTGGGGCCCAGAAATGCCCTGAGCACAGAAACAAAGCAGAGCTAGGGCTCTGGTGCTCTTCTCACCATTGGAGCTGTACATGGAAAGCAGTGTGGCCAGGAAAACTGAGTTTGCTACCTGAGAGACACATAGAAATGAGCCTTGATGTTAGTGAGAAACACACACGTTCATACAGCCATGTCTGCACACACACATGCACATATACGCCCCCTCCACACACACAACCCCCACACTCATGGACACATACACACACACACATACACACACAAAGGTAGCGTTCAGAACACAGTCACAGTAGAAAGTGGGGTATGGAAGACAGCAATATCCAAAAAGCTGGGATGGCTAGTGCAGGAAAAACCAACCACACACCAGGATTGCACGCTGGTAAAAGAACAGGGAAGCAAGTTGTGGAGAAAAAGTGATGTCACAACCCCTTCCTGCTTGTTCTGTAGCGTGCCACCCAGATTCCCCCATGGGGCTGAGTCACTCCTTCCCAGCTGCTGGGAATGTTGGTAGCAGGTGACTCTGCGTTCCTCTGAACTTAGTTGAGTTCCTCTCCCTGAATCCCTGAATTGTACTTCCTTAAAAAGAATCACCTTGCTCAAGGTCACAGTCTTTCCTGGAGGCAGCTCACATCCAGTGACTGGTCAATAACAGGCTAGGAAGGCCTGGATCCCTCCCCTGGATTGAACACAACTCTGAAGGGTCATCCCAGCTCCAGCAGTGCCCATGGGATCGCCTGATGCCTTTCTTGTCGCTACCATTGCTGCAGGTCCCCCTCTGCCCCGTCCTGCTGCTTTCATTCCTCCACAGGCATTGATTGATCCTAAGGAGATTCTCCAGTGAGCTCCCTCTTCCAGTTCCAGAGTCCGGCTCTTGGAGAAACTGACCCGAGACACCAAGCCAGGCCTCAAGCTCAAGGGCAAAGGTGCACCAAGGAGCGAGATGGAGCTTCTGCCCTTCAGGAACTCCTAGTGTGTGGGGGAGGTGGGTGTGTAAGAAATTAACTGTACTCAAGTCAGGAAAAACCTGGATTTCAGCCTTCAGTTCTGGTTTTGCATCTTACTATCTACCAGTTGGAGCCTCAGTTTCTCTGCCATTAGAATAGTTGTAATCACCTGCCTCACCTGGGGCGTGAGAAAATCACACAAAAGAGTACTTGCTGGTCCAAGTGCCTGTGAGCTGTAAAGGGCTGCAGGATGTGCTGTGGAGCAGAGCCTGAATGCTCTAGGAGGACGTATTCTAGCAAATGATAATGAAACACAGAGGCAGGTCAGGAGACAATCTGCTAGACATCTTTCGGGAAAAGAGAAATTAGACAGCATTCACACGGGAATAGGGATTTTAGAAGATCTTGAACTGGGAGCTTTAAGTCCTCATCACAGCTCACCCTGGCCAGGCCTCAGGCAGGGTATGTCTTCTTTCTGGGAGGTGCTGTCCTTTTTTCTCCTTTCTAGAAAGACAACTGATGCATCATTCCTGCCATCGTTCCTGATGCAAGTAAAAATGATGAACTTTCTGGTTGCTCTCTAGAACACTAAAAAATGCTCCTCTGGTGACAATTGGGATGATACCAATCTCCCTAACTGAGTTTCCTGACTTTAATAATGCAATGTGAAATGAGTTAGACTGCATCGTAAGCCTCTGATAATGTCCTAGGGCCTTCATTGTGGGCAACAGAAGCTTCATCAATTGGACAGGAACATGCCCTCTTGAGCTGCATTAGAAGGAGCACATCAAGTTGGTGCCTCTCCTCCTTAGGGTAAAGTAGGACCTCCCAGAAGGGACTTGAGTATGCAAGGAAGGGGAATAGGGTAGAAGACAGGAAGAAAGAGAAAGAGCTCTCTGTTTTTTACAGCTTAATATGTATGGCCTTGAAGATCATTAAAGGGCTTTGTTGATTCCCACAGCTACCACATGAGCCTCCACAAAGGAGTTTGCAAAGTGCTGTTCAAAGCACACACGAGAGACCAGCATTTCTCCATCTCCATTTGGTATGATCCCTCCATCGGCTGCACCAATCACCTCACCCATTCAGTCTGATCCTCTCGTCCTCTAAGTGAATATTTCCTGAATGAATGAATAAATGATCTTCTGATCCTGAACTGCTCCCTTCCTCCTATATAACAACAAACATGTAAAAGTTACAATACCTAAATTTATTAGCACACTCATGCACAGACATATCATATAAACTCACAGAGTTCCGTACATGCCTACTAGCCTAGGTCACAGGGTCACATGCACAGACTCATGAACCTAGACACACAAGCACACACACAAGAGCCACACACACACGTGCATACACACACAGATACTTATACACTCTCAAATTTTTACTCCTGAGCCCTCTCTTCCAATTCATGGTTGGTGGGACAGTATAAGCAAGCATGACCCTTTGACTGGGGAGTCATGGTGACAAATTGCTGATCATACATTCGTGTATTCACTTATTCTAGCACACATAGTTAAACAAGATTGAAGAAGAGATGGCAATGGTAATGGTAGGAAAAAGACTGAGAAACCAGTGCGAGGGAAGCTTCCGGTTTTCCGGCAAGTCTGCCAAAGCCCTCTGTGTACTCAGGTTGTTTCGTTGCTCACCTTTTAGTGGAAATTGAGAATTTCTTGTATGTCCATCTTTAAATTGCTCAAACATAGGAGTATAAACCCACTGCCAACTACACAGGGCTGCAGAGAGTAGTCATCAGGAAGACCAATCTTCTTCATCTCCATTTCCAGCCCTACAGAAGAAACTGGTTCGGTTCAAAGAATCAGCGATTTTATCTAGCAATCATCATAGCAGGCATGATGGAGGGTACCACGTTGTAAAAGCATACACTAAAACTAATATCCTTCCTGCTTCTTTAGCAATACTAAAAGAGTAGAATTGAAATGTTTTCACTTTCAAAGAAAATAATGAGTATGTGAGGTCATGGCTTTGCTAATCTGCTTGATTTAATAATTTCATAATATAAACATATATCAAAACATCACATCATATCCAATAAATATATACTATATACAACTAAAAAGTAATAATGACAAACTCAAAAAATCACTTTCATATATGTTATTTAATACAATGTTACAAGGGAGGAAAGTTGTCAAATTAATGATCACCTCTATAAACAGAAGACATCGTGATTCAGAGATGTCAGGTAACTGCCCTCAGGTCACAGGTCAGAAGGAGATAACCACATTTTTAATTATCTGTCACAATGTGAAACTTAAGCCCACTACACAACAATATACAGCTTCTCCCACACTCTGGGTCATTTATAACTGGAGTGACAGTCAAACGTGAAAGAAAGTAAACATGAAAAATCGGTACTCAAAAATAATTTTAGTTTGGGCCATAATGATTCATACTGGTGACAGGAAATCAGAATTCGATGAGGCTGGCAAGGCACTTGGAGACCTCAGACACATGAATTGGTCACGCTGAATTCTGTCATCAGATTCTGGGTGTATCAGTGGTGCTTCATTTGCATTAAATGAAAAGCAGTCCAAAAATACACACTGTTGCTAAGGTTACATCTTGCTAGATGCAAATGGAGATGTGTTTGTTCAGACCAGTTAAAAATACCCTGGCACTAGCTAATTTTCCCATTGGCATAGAGAGATTATCAGCAGCCTATTAAACTGAGAGGTTAAGTTTATCTTACTCAGCATTAGGGGTCTGGAAAGATCATTATTTCTGAGTAATATTTTTAGAACCTGTAGAAACTACTGTACTTTCTTTTTATTAATTCAAGTAATAAGTCTGGTTTCAGTAGGGTTATAAATATCATCTAATAGCAGGACCTAGTATGGCAAATATATAGTTATACTTTCCCCAGGTTCAAAAAGAGCCATCTGCATTGAAATTTTTGGAATCTGAGAGGGAATGGGAACGAGGAGGGCTAACAATTGTAGTTCAGCAGGACAGGTTCAGAAAGCTAACATCACTTCACCTGGCTGAGCCTTTTATGTAGATTATTTTATTTAATTCTCACATAACCCTGCAAGGCAGTATTATTATTTCTCTTTTTAAATTGAGGAAACTGAACCTCAGAGACATTCAGCCACTCCATAGTAGGTAGAAAATTGGAGGGTTAAATTTAGAATTAACTCTGAAAACATGCTCTTTTTTCAGTGTCATGTTGCTTGTATAACGAAAGATGAATCCTCAAAAAATTAAAAATTAAATATGAATAGAAAATCTAAGCCAGAAAATCAGAAGTTTTGGTGTTTAATAAAAGGGATTATTCAAAATTAAAGTGTTTTTGACTTTTTAACCCAATTTTCTTTATTTTCCTAAACACGTCTCAGCTTCCTGTGAGACAGGAACAGATACTTCTCTTTCCACTTTACCTCTGGAGACAACCACCCCCAAAATCATCAAGTCCCACGAGTCATAAAATCCTAAAATGTCAGGGCCAGAAGGGGCCTCAGAAGTTACTCCACCCACCTCCTTGAGACACAAAATCCCTGGAACAGCATTCTGGAAGGAAGACCATCAGTCATCTTCTTGAAAGCCTGTATATAAACAGTAGCTCGCATTTATTAAATGCTAGCTCAATATTGAGTGAACACTTTACCCATTTTAATTCATGTAATCCTTGTAACAACCCAGTGACATAGGTACTATTACCCCCATTTCACAAATGAAGAAAAATGCACATAGAAAGTTTAAGTAAATTGTTCAAGTCCACATAGCTTCTAAGTGGTAGAAATGGAATTAAATCTCATATAGTATTACCCAAGAACCTACACTCTTGACCGCTGCACACCACTTTCTCAAAGTAGCTCCCTATTTCACAAAGCAGCCTATGCCATTGTGTTATAGAAAGGTATTACCTAGATGAGTAATATCCTTTGTTTACTTTAGAGTTCCTTGAGATCCAAATTAATTGGCCAGGTGTAGGACGATGAAGCTAAAGGAAGAAGAAAAGAAGAGAATGGGAGAGAGATGGTAATGTAGAAAATCTGGACTTCAAAAAGGAGTATAGAGATAATTGTCAACCCTTCCTAGGGCTATTATAGGGGAAAGAAGATCAACTTAATAATTACTTCAATTTGTTAAACACATATTATCAGCTAGATATGTAATGTATATTTTTACTAAGCTTCACAATAACTCTGCAAAGCGAGTATCACTATCTCATTCCAGAAATGAAGAAAGTCAAGTTCACAGAGGCCAAGTCGTTTGTCCACAGTCACACAGATAAGAAGTGGTGGCCCCAGGATTCAAACCAAGAGCAGGGCACCTACGAAATGTATTATCTTACTATCAGTACCGTAACCCGATTTGCAGTTTGGGCTCCGGGCCTAGGTTCTTGGCTTCCCTTGCTTGAAGAATCCAGCGGAGAGCCTTACCCCCACAGTGAATGTTCCAGGTCCAAACAAGCATTCATGGACCTAGCGAGTGAACAGCAGTGCAGTTTATTAAGCAAGCGAAATAAAAAACTTCCACAACATGGAAGGGTGGAAGGGGATCAGAGAGGGTGGCCCTTGCTGGCCAAGGCTTCCTGGGCTTATATCCCCAAGTAATTCTGAGTTGCTGAGTGTTTGTCCTCTAGTCCTGTGTGGGGAGAGGGCTTGTGACCATGCGTCACCTAATCTTTCCTTCTGGTGGTTGTTTCTAGTTTCTATTGAACTTGCAAGCAATATTGGAATGTGGTTGAACAGCTAACTGATGCTTTGAACCAGCCTCCTGATACGGTTGAAGTACTCATGTTGACCTTTTCCCGTGCTAGGATTTCCAAAAAATTCCCCATTGACCCAAAAGATTCTATTCCCTCAGTACTATAAAACTTTTTTTTTTTTTCTCAACTTCAATTCTTTATTGTAAATGCACAAAACGGACTTTGGTGGACATCCATTTTCTTTTAAATTTTAATAATTTCACCATGTAGAAGGCCCTGCTAGATATGTTACAAAATATGTAGGCAATAAAATGTATTAATTAAATTTAACAATGTAAAAATAAAAAAATTATTGCCTGACAAAACCTGTGAGCAAAGTCAAACGACATGATAATCTCAGAATCTTGGAAAATCTACAACTCATTTGTCAGACAATGGACGAATTCCACAATTGTGATATTTATGTATAATATATATATATTTATTCACAGCTTCTGGCTCATAACTCCCATAACTCTTGTATTTTTCTCCTCAAACCAGGCCATAGAAAGATATGTAAATATACTCTAATCTTTTGTCTTTGAGCTGGCCTTAACGAAATTCTCTGACCTACCCGGTCTGGTTTTAGGTCATAAAACCCCCCTTTTAGATGGGGTCCTGCCCCACACTCTGGAGAAAGAAATGCTGCACAGAGAGGCCAAGAGGAATCTGAACAGACATGCCCTGCTGGGTTTCTCTACTCAGTCTGTCAATACTGGATCATAGTCTTTTGGTCCAGTCACATTTCTATGTGGTTGTCAACTAGGAAACATTTTTATAAAATTTCTTTTGTCCTTTTTGTATGTTTTCTAGAATTAAGAGCTAATACCAGTATGTAGAAGTAATGTGGAGTGAGATTTAAGTTTAGCTATGAGAAAGAATTTCTACAGTTATGTAATTTCCTTCTGAAAATGCTTCCTCCCTATGTTGTTGCACAGAAAAGTCCTCCTCTTGCTACCTTGGCATATGTTTTTCTGGTCCTCTCCCTTCTCTCTGTTTTCAAAACATTAGAGTGCCCCGTGCTCTCTCTGGGGCACATTTCCTTCTCTAGCTGTATCTTTTTCCTGGCTAATGTCTTCTAGTCTCAAGGCTTTGTGTATTTAATATCTAAATGTTGATTCGCAAATTTATATTGCTAACTCTGACCCTAGGACTCGCTTATCCAACTATCTATTCAACATCTTTACTTAAATCTCTAATAAATGTTTAAAACATAACAAATAACCCCTATGATACTTATCTTCCTCAAAACCCCCTGTCACTCCATCACAGTCCTCCCCAAACAGGATCCTGCACCCATTCAGTGGCAAAACCTCCACATGACCTTGGATTCCATTCTTCTCTTTAGTTCCTAAATCCAGTCTCTCAGCAAGTCCTAGTGGTTCATCCCCTAGAATACATCTTGAATCTCTCCACTCTTCTCCCCTGATACTACTACCACCTGGGCCCAAGCCATGACAGTGAGTTGCCCAGATCACTTCAAAGATTCATCATTCTTCTTTCTACTCTTGCTCTTCAGAGCAAGCAGAGTGGTTTTCCTACAATGTCAGTCGAGCTCACTCCATTCTTTCAAAAACTCCAATGGTTACCAACTGAATTCAGAATAAAATTCAAACTTCTCCCTTGGGCTCAAGGTTTCTCCCTTGCTTTTCTCTAGTCTAATTCTGTATCACTTCCTATGTCACCCATCTGTCTCCAGCCACACACACCTTTGTCTTTTTCTGTAGCATTCCAAGGTATTTTTACTTGCTGGGCCATTTGTTTGCAAGACCCCTCCCCCTAATTTTCACATGGATGATTATTTTTTATCTTTCAGGTCTCAAGCCAAATGCCCTCAGCTTGTAACAAATTACTCCAAAAACTAATGATATAAAACAGCCATTTATTATGACCATAGATTTTATGGGTCATGAATGCAGACATGGCCCAGCAGGCCTGGGACTGGAGCAATCTGAAGCCTGTTCAGTCAAGTGTCTGGAGGCTGATACTGGCTGTTGGCTGGGGGGCTTATTTCCTCTCCATTTGGGCTAGTTTCTACTTCCTAGCCCAGTTACTACAAGGTCAGTAGTAACTGAGTTCTAAGGATGAATGTTCTGAGAGAGAACAAGAAAGGGAGAGAAAGGTAGATATCATACTGCCCTTTCTGAGTTATCATCAAAAGTTACACAACATTACTTTGGCCATTTCATTTTCTGCAGAGGAAGTCACAAAATCCTGACCAGCTTCACGAGGTGAGGAAACAGGCTTTATTTCTTGACAGGAAGAGCATGGTTGTAGAGGACCACGTGGGAAATTACTACCATAGGTGTTTTCAACTGATTTCAGCCTCCAGCCCCAGACCTCATAGAAAAGCGACACACTACTCCTGTTGTGCACTCAGCAATCAGTGAGCTGAAGTAAATAAATGTTTTAAGTTATTCAGTTTTGTGGCAATTCATTCATCAGCAATAAAACTAGAATACTGTGATGGGCTGAATTGTGCCCACCTCCAAAATCTTCATATGTTGAAAAGCGAACCCTCAGTGCCTCACAATGTATTCATATTTGGAGATAGGGTCTTCAAAGAGGTAATTAAGTTAAAATGAGGTATTTAGGGTAGGTTATAATTCAATATGACTATGTACTTATAAAAAGAGGAGATTGGGAAACAGATACACATAGAGAAAAGCCTGTATAAGGACACAGATACTAATAGAACGTGGTCGTCTGCAAGTCAAGGAGAGAATCCTCATCAAAAACCAACTCCGCTGGAACCTTGATTTTGGACTTCTTGGCTCCAGAACTGTGAGAAAATAAATGTGTTGTGGCTTAGTCTGTGGTATTTTGTCATGGCAGCCCTAGAAAATAATGCAAGCAGTATCCTAGGGGAAAAAAAATTGCGCAAAGAAATGTACATATTCTTTGAAGCGTTTGTTTTGCATAGGAGACATATGAAAGCAGAACTAATTTTTCCTCAAATGGGAATTAAACTGTAAATGACACATCTCTATCACAGAATGAAAGGTTAATATTTAAAAATACATAGGTACCGTGTATCTATTTATACTAATATAACAAATTCAACTTATTAAATTAAAAAAACAACCAAGCTTGGTGACTCGCGCCTGTAATCCCAGCACTTTGGGAGGCTGAGGCAGGCTGATCACCTGAGGTCAGGAGTTTGAGGCCAGCCTGACCAACATAGTGAAACCTTGTCTCTACTAAAAACTACAAAAATTAGCTGGGTGTGGTGGCATGAACCTGTAATCCCAGCTACGCGGGAGGCTGAGGCAGGAGAATCACTTGAACCTGGGGGATGGAGTTTGCAGTGAGCTGGGATGGCGCCAATGCACCCCAGCCGGAGCGACAGAGCAAGACTTCATCTCAAAATAAATAAGAAATTTTAAAAAAACACAAGTTACAAAGCATTACTTATAGCATAGTGACATACATATGTTTTCAATATCAGCATATCTATATCTGCATATGTATTGTATATAAATGCGCAGCAGAAGTTTTAAAAGTGTAGCACCAAACAGTTCATTGTGGTTACTCTGGGGAACAGAGTGGGTTGCATACAGTTATGAACATGTTGGTCTTTTACTCTGAATTCTGTATACTTCTGAGCTGTTGAAATTTTTACACTGGCCGTGCGTTCCTGCCATAGTAATGCAAAACTAAAGTTGCTTCTAATTAACTCATCATATCTTAATTAACTCATTATAATGCCAATTTCCTGTTTGTCCAGGTTCAGCTCATTTTAGATCAAGATTGCCACAGAACATGCTCTGATCCAGCAGCCTCTAACACCCTTCATTTCTGTGGGAAGCACAGATTAGGTCTTGAATGCCTCAGCTTGAGTAAAAATGCTGGGACAGCAGAATTTGATGGAAATTTCATTAGTGGACTGAATTACCAGGGCCCAGATTGTTAGGTTTGGAAGAATCTGTGCTTCTGCCTGGGAACATGGGGTATAAGGTTGCTGCAGTGGCTGGAACAGTTGTTTCCATTTTGGATGCCTCCCAAGACAAAGAAAAGAGACAGATAGTCTTAAAAATTTAATTCTTTGAATTAAAAAAAAAAATTACCAACTACAAACTATGAGCCAGGATGAATGCTACAAAATGTGTATACACAGTCCATTGAATTATAAAACTGTGCAAGGGTGATATTATTGTCCTAATTTTACAAAAGGGAAACAAGTTAAGAAAGTCGGCTTAACTGGAATAATTCTGAGATCTCTTAACAAAGCAGGTTATTCTCTTGAGAAAAAGAAGAATGCACACTATATCCCCCACCATCTTCCCTGATATTAATTAATATCTTCTACTTTATGCCTTTTGCCTCTCATCATGCTACCCTCTTCCTGCCATGTGCAACTGTTGATGTGAGGCATGGCTTTGTGGCCCCAGACAATCCTGAGTCCTTCCTTCCTTTTAACACACTCAAGAGCCTCACTCTCTAGGCATTACCAGAGAGAGAAGGGCCAGGAGGAATACATAGCAGAAGATCCAGGAGTGCTCACTCTCAGAATACAAGTGAGCTGAAGCAAATGCCAGAAATACAACAGTTTACTTAAGACCAAGAAGGGGAGAAGGTAGAATGAGGTATGAGGGCTGGGAGAGGAGGGGAGTAAGGGACAAGTGAAGCCTGAACAAGGTCAGAAGTAGCAGCGTTGGGGTATTAATTATATATATTTTTCATTTCCTGTATGATTGATAATCTGGTATCTAGAGTTTCACTGACTGGGAAGAGGAAGAGGCTGCCCCAACCAGGGCTGGCAAATCTTAGAGATAGCAGGAGACTTGCCCAGGAGAGCACCTTTCATCTGCATACTAACCAATCCAGAGCCCGGGCTCCCAATCACCTTCTCTAGCTGGCTCTTACACTCCAGGAGGTGGTATTCTTCTGCCACACTCTGCCCAGAACCAGGTTCCAGAAAATTAGGGTCTTATGCCTTAGAGCCCACTGAAATTATTCAAACTAGCTCACTCTAAATCTGCATGCCTTGCCTTTCCCACATAAAACACGACAAAGGCTCTGATCCCTGCTTCTTTTACTTTTTCTGCCTGAGACCCCTGCCCCCTGCCCTGGTGTTTCCACATGTGGCTAAGGCCTCCTGTTTCTAGAGAATTGTGAATAAACCCTTCATGACAGTCACTTATGTGTCTGCATGTCTTATCGTTATCTGATTAAAACAAATCAAGAATATATTTTTCAATAGCTGGTCAGCAAAAGAAATGAATGTCAAGATGTTTAAGATACTTTCTGGTGTAAGGAACCAGCGACTGTGAGAATGGATCTGTGTTATTCCACTCTGCTATGGAGCACACTGACCGGCACTCAGAGCTTGAAGACTCTCTCCCTTTTCCCTTGATCTAAACCAGCTTTTTGAAAATTGACTCATCAGTCACTTAGAAGTCAGCATTTACTCTCTGAACTTGCTGGACTTTCCTAGGAATATGGAATCTTTTGTTCTGTGGGGAAAAAAAAAAATATCAAGAGCTTTAATAGCATGTGCAGGTGACCTGGAAAACCCTGAATCCATATCCCTAGAGCACAACCAATGGCAGCCCAAGTGATATGTTTAGTTCTGTGTCCCCACTCAAATCTCATGTTGAATTGAAATCCCTAGTGTTGGGGCAGGGACCTAATGGGAGGTGATTGGATCATGGAGGTAGTTTCTAATGATTTAGCACCATCTCCCTGGTGCCATCTCCTGACAGAGTTCTCACAAGATCTAGTGGTTTAAAAGTGTGACACTTCGCCTTTTGGTCTCTCTCTCTCCTGCCTTGCCATGCTAAGACAGTCTTGCTTCTCCTTCACCTTCCACCATGATTGTAAGTTTCCTGAGGCTTCCCAGCTATGCTTCCTGTATAGCCTGCAGAAATTTGAGTCAATTAAGCCTCTTTTGTTCATAAATTACCCAGTCTCAGGTAGTTCTTTACAGCAGTGTGAGAACCAACCAATACACCAAGGTAGCTGTTATTATTAACCTGGCCTCATTGCAAGGCAAGGAAGTCATAATTAGGATTTGCTTTTCTTTCTCTGGGTGAGTGATGAAGAGAAGAGGTAACTGACTGACACACAAAGAAAGAAGTCAACAAAGCATCTTTCCAGTGGGTATTTTCCTAATCACCCATCCAAATTGGGATCTAAATGCTCAGGAAGGCACTCTTCATTTTTTCCTTTCAAAACAACCACATTTAGACTTTGATCCTCTAGGACTGATAGAATGTTCCCCTCACTGGTCCTCAGTTTCTCCACCTACACAGAGAGATTGATAAATGAGTTGATCTCTAAGGTCATTTCCAATTTGCAGAGTCCATTTTACAAATGAGAGAAATATATTGTTTTAAAATTGCATTTATTGATTCATACTCCAGATATTCAGGCAAGACAATAGGGTAATAAACAACTCTATCTCACTTCCATGATTTTCCCAAGAGAGAAAAAAGGAAGTGAACTCAAATTTTTACAGCTGTGAGTGACAGTTTATGCCAAGGTAAATTCCTGTGAGTACTTATATCCAGTATATGATTCAGGAGCTGAGATTTGAATACCTGTGGGAGAAATGAAAAAAATATGGTCATATATTTACAGGGGATCTGAAGTGGCCTCACTGAACAAAGCCAGATGTAACAGAAGCTGCACTGCCTGTGTACTGAGGCTAGAAACGTTCCACCTGTTGGACAAGGAGCAGGATGACTTAATCAAGGAGAAGACAGAGGCAGAGGTGAAACCTCTAAAGCTGTAAAGAACACTAACACATAACTCTCATGAATACTTTTCAGAAGGTGTAAAAATTCCTGAGTTGGGAAACCTTTGTCAAAAGGGACCTTGTCCTGATTAATCTCATGGATCTCCAGATGACTGCTTCTAGAAATCAGTCTACAAGGAGGATTCCCACAAAAAGGAATGCCACTGAATATTAGACACCACCGAAAAAAACTGCTATGTGATATCATCAGCAATAGCTAGGGACACGGGAATTTGTACTCAAAGAAGAGACTTTAATTAGGAATGTTTAAAGTGTTTCAAAAAGCAAATTAAGAAAGGAAAGGTACAATATAAGATATAATAAAATCAAAATTTAATAGGCAAATCTAAAAAAAAAATAAAGGGGCTTAACCAAAGGGGAGGGAATTCAATATCTTGGCTTAGCAATTGATTAACCAATACCAAAATAGAAAGAATCATCCAGAATGCAGGAGACCTGTGCAAAATGGAAAATAGAATTCAAGAAATATGAGGCTTAAGACATGAATTCTAACACAATTATATAGATGTTAAAAGGGACTTGCCTTGTGTT
>PVKV010006766.1:63868-102237 GCA_004027835.1 Alouatta palliata
TTTTTTTTTTTTTTTTTTTTTTTTTTTTTTGTATTTTTAGTAGAGACGGGGTTTCACCATTTTGACCGGGATGGTCTCGATTTCTTGACCTCGTGATCCGCCCGCCTTGGCCTCCCAAAGTGCTGGGATTACAGGCGTGAGCCACCGCGCCCGGCTGACTCTAATAGCTTTATCAAAGTGTTGGTCGGTTTCCCTCTTTTCCTATTCTCTGACATATTATCTGTAATTTAAGAGTTATCTGTTCCTTGGTAGGTGGTAAAATAGGCCTGGGGAATGTGTGGAGTGGGGTTGCTGGTGACAGGATATTTTAACAATAAAGTTATTTGATGGTAACACTTGAGGATTTTTATTTCTTCTTGAGTCAATTTTCATATTTATAGTTTGCTTTAAAATGTATACAATTCAGTCATTGGCATAAAATTGACTAACTCATTTGTAAATGTACACTTGATAAAATCCAACACTCATTCATAATTTTTTTTAAAAATCTGAGTAACCTAAAATCTGAAATAGATAACCTTAACCTGATAAAGATATTTTACTAAAATAGGTCAGCAAGTGTCACTTTCAATATGAAAAACAGAACAATTTCTCAAGAGAGTGGAAATGAAACCAAGATGTCTACTGTCACTATTTATTTAACATTGTATTAGAGGTCTTGGGCAATGCATTTAGACAAAAAATAAAAGAAAATAACTGATAAAAGTTTTAATAAAAATAAAACTTTTATTATTTGCAATTTACGTGATTTTTGTAGATTAAAAATGTCAGGCTGTACCAATAAGCTATAGAAGTAGTAAATGATTTTAGTGAGGTCTCTGAGTAGATCAATATCCAAAAACTGTATTTTCATGTATGAACAATAAAAACTTTGTTAATGAAATTTAAAAATGTATTCCATTACAGTAGCATGAAAAATATTGAACAATAAGTATATAAGTAAGAAGAGATATATAAGGATTATATATAAAAGCTGTGAAACATTATAGAGATAAGGGAAAGAAGATACATAAATAAAGGGATATACCGTACCATTGATTAGAAGGCCCAACATTATAAAGATATCAATTCTCCTCAAATTCATTGAAAGATTCATTGCAATCAAAGTCATGATAGGAGAGGTTATTTTTGGTTCTTTACTTTGTATTGTTCTGAGAAAATTGACAAGCTAATACTAACATTAAAATGGAACTGCAAAAGAGAAAAAGCCATGGTAATCTTGAAGAATAAACAAAATTGGAGAAATGGTATTACCAGACAGCAAGACTTATTAGAAAGCTACTCTATGTGGCACTAACTTTAGGACAGACAAAGAAGCTAGTGGAGACAATCAAGATTCAGGAATAGACTCTCATATATATAAGAATTTATTTATGATAAAGTGGCTCTACATAGCCGTAAGGAAAAGGCAGCCTTTTCAATAAATGGTTCTAGGTCAAATGGAATTTTATGTTAGAAAATGTGAATCTTGACTCCTACTTTACATTATATACATCATGTACAAACATTAATTTCAGTTACATTGCTTAACTCGAAAGTTAATACAGTTTCTAAATGATAACATACACACAATAATACATATAATAAAGGATGTTATTCAGCAAAATTACGAAGTCAGAATAAAAGCAACAGTGAGTTAAGAAGATAAAATATTTTCATAAGGCTACATTTCATTGAGTATAAATATTAAAACATAAATGTTAAAAGTATGTGAAATTTGATATTATTAACTCGTTTTAATAAGTCATGTATTAAAGGGAAAGTAAAAATGGAAAGACAATATTTTAAAATGAACAGAATGTATGACTACAGGTTAAAATTGTGAGATGTAATTAAAACAGTACTTTAAAATACAAGGCCAAATGCGTAAAGTAGAAAATAAAAACAACTGAAAACAAATAAGCTACTAATGAAGAAGAGTGAAATAACAACTCAGGAAAGTCAAAATCAAATAGAATTTTCAATAAACAAACCAAACAGTAATATAAAGCAAGCAACCCAAATATTAGTCATGATTATACTTTCCAAAGCCTAATAAAATATTTTTAAAAACTCACTAGGAAAAACAATTAAATGCTAAACATATTACCAAAAAACTAGAATGTGTTATAGATATTGTAAGAGAACAGGAATAACTATATACCAGTAAGTTTGAACTAAAATAAAATATAAAACCTTTTAGAAATACATAAGTGATAAAAATGAACTCAGTAAGCGTAAGGTCAAGGCCATAGTGCATTTTTAAATCCACAATAATTTTGATTTGCTGGTATTCTATCTGGGAATTGTGTATCTGTAACCGAAAAGTGAGAGACGGCTATGATTTCTTGTCTGGGTATTATCTCTAACAGTTTCCTTTTCCTTAAAATCAGGATTATAATAGTTTTATTAATTAATTCAGAGACTTCTATATTCATCAGTGGTTCAGAGCAGTTTATCAATTGAGTATTTTTAAAGTTTGAACTAAATCACATGTAAAACCAATTTGTCCTGGAGCTTTTATTAAGATATATGCAATAAACCTTTAATGTATATCATGTTTATTGCTCTCTATACATTTTCTGCTTCTTGATTCAATTTTGTATATTTATATTTTTAAGAAAAATAACTTATTTTATTGATATATTATCATAACAAAGTAAAAAATTACTTTATTATAATTTTTAAATCTCATTTATATCTATTATTGGGGCTTCATTCGTAACTGTAGTTTTCCTTGTGTTTTCTCTTTAATTGGATCATAATCTATTTATGCATTTTACTGATTTTTAAAAATTATCTCTTGGTTTTATTCTTCTATCAAGTCTTCTTGTTTTTGTTCTTCAATTCTCAGTCTCCCCTTTTATCTTTATTATTTTATTTTCTTTATGTAAATCTATCCTCTTCTTTTTCTAATATCTTTATTTGAATTATTATTTTATTTAATTTTCTTTTAATAGTTACTTTTATAAATTTGTATCATATTATATTTTGGAAAAGATTATTTTAAAATATGCTTGTCATAAAATAATGACTTTCCATAATTAAAATTTATGGGAAACCTTGCTTTAAAAATTCATACATTGAATCAATCAAGTCAGAAACTTGGGAATAATCAATCTTCCACCTCTCTATCTTTTCCCCATTTTACACCATCCCACGTTGGCCTTGAATTTTCTAGTCTATTTTTCAAAATTCTATTAGTTCTGTCCTTATTCTGTTCCCATTCCTGCTGCCGGTTATCTGTCATTTCCACCCAAATTGCTGCAATAGTCATTAATCTTCCTGTCAACTGCTGCTTTTCAAAAGTTTATTGTCCACAATGCCATTAATAATTTACAACTAAGCCCACAGTTTGCTGTCCACTGAATTTTGTCCCCTCAAATTTTGTATGTTGAAACCATAACCACCAATATGACTATACATTGGGACAGAGCTTTTATGGATGTAATTAGGTTAAATGTGGTCATAAGAGTGGGGCCCTGATCTGATGGGATCAGTGTCCATATAACAGACACCAGAGAGCTCTCTCTCTCTCTCTCAACTGTGTGAGGGTGCAGAGAGAACATCACCATCTGCAAGCCAGGAAGAGAGTCTGCATCAGAAACCGACAGTGGTGGCACTCTGATCTTGGATTTCCACCTTTTGGAAATGTGGGAAAATACACTTCTGTTGTTAAGTCACCCAATCTGTAGAATTTAGTTGTGGCAGCCCAAGTGCATTAATACACATTGGTCATGATACTTCCTCATCTAAAATGTTAATGACTTCGCAATGCTTTAAATTCAATCTTTCAATCATAGCTCATAAAGACGTCCATGATTTGTTCTTACATCTCCCTGTCTCCTCCCCCCATTAATCGCCCCAGATCATCTGTTGTGCCAGGCTGGGAAATCGCTGCCATCCACAGAGAACTCAGTTCCCACCCCCTTCTATACAAACCTTTCCCAGCCCTGCCCCACCAAATTCTGTCTCCCGTGTGAAATGGATGCATCTTTTCAACTATTTTACTCCCTTTCCCTAACACTGTGCGTGGCCCATAATAGAGATTCTATGACAGTCTGTGGAATTGAGTAAAACTGAATAAAAATTAATAGCTATTTTCTTAATTACATTACATGATATATTCTAAAGACCACACATTTTGCTTTTGTTTATTTTAACAGATTAAATCAGCCATTTTACAAGTCATTCCATGTCCTACTTCAGGCAAGAATATCCAAAGGCCCTGTAAGAGAAGAGACAGGAAAATGCTATCAGATAAATTTCCGGTATCCATACACGAATATGCATGGAAGTCTCCAAGATAGGGACAACAGCAGGTGACTATCAGGTGATTGCAAGTGATTTTCCAGAAAAAAAGACTCACATGGGAGCCTCTGCTGTACTTGATCCAGCATCCACCAGTTACATTTCACACAGGTTGTTGTGAAATGAATGCTTTTGTCTCTGCTTGTAGAAAAGGGAAATGCCTCGAAGTGGTCAATTGGACACATTGAAAGAACAAATGACACCCAGTGAAGCAAAGATTAAAGAAGATAAAATCAATTTTCATTACAGCAGACACTGCTGGTGCTCCCCCAGATGTTCTCAGGTCCCTTGTACTGTTTCTGTGTTGATCACACTGTAACAAAAGAGGAAATTGCTAGCAAAAAATTAACAAACAAAAAAATTAAAACATTATTCTGTTAAATGAGAAAATTAAAACTGACATCACACATTATCAATGAATTAACTCAAATGAAAGCACAACATTTAAAAAGATGTTACTTGCATATCTAAAGGAACTCCAAAATGTTTTTTCAACATTTTTATTTCAATAGCTTTTGGGATACAAGTACATTTCTGTTACATGGATGAATTATATAGCGGTGAAGTCTGAGATTTTAGTGCATTTATCACCCAAGTAATGTACATTGTTCTCAATTGGTAATTTTTTTATCCTTAGCCCTCCTCCTCCCCTCCCACTTCTGAGTCATTAAAGTTTATTACACCACTCTGTATGCTTTTGCATACTCATAGCTTAGTTCTTACTTATAAGTGCAAACATACAGTTTTTGATTTTCCATTCCTTTGTTACTTTACTTAGAATAATGGCCTCCAGCTCTATCCAAGTTGCTACAAAAGACATTATTTTATTTTTTTATGGCTGAGTAGTTTTCTATGGGGTGTGTGTGTGTGTGTGTGTGTGTGTGTCACATTTTCTTTACTCACTCATTATTTGATGGGCACTTAGATTGGTTCCATATCTTTGCAACTGTGAACTGTGCTGCTATAAACATAAATGTGAAACTATCCTTTTCATATAATGACTTCTTTTTCTGGTAGTGAAATTGCTGGATTGAATGGCAGACCTACTTTTAGCTCTTTAAAGAATCCCCATACTGTTTTCCGTAGAGGTTGCACTAATTTACATTCCTACCAACAGTGTATAAGTGTTACCTTCTCCCCATATCCATGCCAATATCTACTGTTTTTTCAACTTTTGAATAATGGCCATTCTTATAGGACTAAGGTGGTATCTCATTGTAATTTTTACTTGCATTTCCCTGATGATTAGAGATATTGAGCATTTTTCGTAGGTTTTTTTGCCATTTGTATATCTTCTTTTTAGAAATGTCTGTGTATATCTTTTGCCTACTGTTTGATGAGATTTGTTTTTCTCTCATTCATTTGTTTGAGAACTCCATAATCTTAAAGGTTTTTCATTACTAAATAAGAAAGAATAAATTTAATAATAATTAAGTTCAAAAAGTTAACTGAAGAAAAAGAAAAACTGATAATGGATTAATAAAGATAAAATCATCATATATTTTGAATTAGAAAGCAAACCAAATCCAACAGCACATCAAAAAAGTAATTCATCATTATCAAGTGAGTTGCAACTCAGGTATGCAGGGATGTTTCAACTTATACAAGTCAATAAATGTGATTCACCACATAAGCAGAATTAAAAACAAAAACCATATGATCATCTCAATAGACACAGAAGCAGCATTCAATAAAATCCCTTTATGATAAAACCCCTCAATAGGCTAGGCATAGAAGGAACATACCTTAAAATGATAAAAGCCATATATGACAAACCCACAGCCAGCATCGTAGTGAATGGGGAAAAGTTGAAAGCATTCCCCCTAAGAACTGGAACAAGGCAAGGATGCCTACCTTTACCACTTCTATTAAACATAGTACTGGAAGTGCTAGCCAGAGTAATCAGGCAAGAGAAAGAAATAAAGGGCATACACATTGGAAAACAAAATGTCAAACCATCTGTTTGCTGATATATGGTTGTATACCTAGAAAACTATAAAGACTCCTCCAAAATACTATTCAATTAGTAAATGAATTCAGTAAAGTCTCAGGTTATGAAATCAATGTATACACTAACAAAATCAATACAAAATCAATCAGTAGCACTGCTATACACCAACAATGACCAAGCTGAGAATCAAATCAAAAGGTCAATCCCTTTTACAATAGCTGCAAAAGGAAAAAAACCTCAGAATATACTTAAGCAAGGAGGTGAAAGATCTCTACTAAGAAACGCTGCTGAAAGAAATCATAGATGACATAAACAAATGGAAATACAACCCATGCTCATGGATTTGAAGAATCAATATTGCAAAAATGACCATACTGCCCAAAGCAATCTATAGATTTAATGCAATTCCTATCAAAATGCCAACATCATTTTTCACACAGAAAAAAAATCATAAAATTCATAGCCAAAAAAAGAGCCCAAATATAACCAAAGCAATTCTAAGCAAAAAGGTTAAATCTACAGGCATCACATTATCCAACTTCAAATTATACTACAAGACTATAGTAAACAAAACAGCATGGTACTTGTATTAGTTCGTTTTAATGATGCTAATAAAGACACACTCGAGACTGGGTAATTTATAAAGGAAAGAGGTTTAATGAACTCACAGTTCCACATGGCTGGAGAGGCCTTGAAATCATGGCAGAAGATGAAGGAGAAACAAAGTCATGTCTTACATGGTGGCAGGCAAGAAAGCCTGTACATGGGAACTCCCATTTATAAAACCATCAGATTTCTTGAGACTTATTCACTACCATGAGAACAGTATGGGGAAACCACACCCATGATTCAGTTATCTCCACTCGCCCCCACCCTTGACATCTGAAGATTATTAGAATTTAAGGTGAGATTTCAGTGAGGACACAGCCAAACCATATCAGTACTGGTATAAAAGTAGATACATGAATCAATGGAACAGAATAGAGAATCTAGAAATGAAGAATCCAGAAATAATCTATTCCAATCTAGAAATAGAGAATCTAGAAATAGAGACTCTAAAAATAAAGCCCAACCAACTGATCTTTGACAAAGCACACAAAAACATAAATTGGGGTGAAGTATATCATTCTATTCAATATCATTTATTTAATAAATGGTGTTGGAAAACAGCCACACAAAACCAGATCTCTATTTTTCACCACATACAAAATCAACTCAAGATGCATTAAAGACTTAAATCTAAGACTTGAAACCATAAAAATTCTAGAAGAAAACATAGGAAAAGCTTTTCTGGACAATGGCATAGGCGAAGAATTTATAACTAAGACCCTGTATTCGTCTGTTTTCATGCTGCTGATAAAGACATACTCAAGATTGGGAAGAAGAAGAGGTTTAATTGGACAATTCCATATGGCTGGGGAAGCCTCAGAATCATGGTGGGAGGTGAAAGGCACTTCTTACTTGGCAGTGGCAAGAGATAATGAGAAAGAAGCAAAGGTGAAAACCACTAATAAACCCATCAGATCTATTTAGTTACTCACTGTCATGAGAATAGCATGGGAAAGACTAGTCCCCATAATTCAATTCCCCCCCACCTAGGTCCCTCCCACATGGGAATTCTGGTAGATACAATTCAAGTTGAGATTTGGGTGGGGACAGCCAAAACATATCAGACCTCAAAAGCAAAAGCAAAGAAAACAAAAATAAATACATGGGACCTAATTAAACTAAAAATCTTCAGCAATGCAAAAGAAATAATCATCAGAGTAATCAGAAAATGTACAGAATGGAAGAAAATATTTGCAAGCTATGCATCTGACAAAGGACTAAGATCCAGAATCTACAAGGAACTCACACAAAACAACATAAGAAAGAACAAATAAACCCATCAAAAAGTGAGCAAATGACATGAGTTGATACTCCTCCAAAGAAGATATACAGATGGCCAATAAACATACCAAAAAAAAATGCTGAACATCATTAATCATCAGGGAAATGAAAATTAAAACCATACTGAGGTACCACCTTACCCCAGCCACAATGGCAATTATTGAAAAATCAGAAAACAATAGATATTGGCATGGATGTGGTGAAAGCGAACGCTTATGCACTGCCAGTGAGAATGTAAATTAGTACAATCTCTATGGAAAACAAACGGATTTCTCAAAGAACTGAAAGTAGATCTACCATTTCATCTAACAATCTCACTACTGCCGTTTTCCTCTTAGGAAAAGAAGTCATTATATATAAATATATCGACATGTATATATATATAATATATAAAACCTACAGTTAAAACTCTGTCAAAAACTAGTCCCATAAAATGGCCTCAGTGAAAATATTTTGTAAAGTAGACTTCTGGGATTCCCATGCTATTTAATGTTTTTAGATCACAGAAAGAAATAAAAAATTTCAATTATTTTTATAGTTTAACTCTGACATCAAAATGTTACAATGATACTAAAAAAATAAAACCATATATTGAAAATATATGTATATGGCATAGATAAATAACATATTAGCCAGTCAGATCCTGTATTTCAAGTTTTAAAAATGAGACTTCTCTGTAAGTTTACTCAAGGCAGAATGGATGTCAGTTATATATATATATATATATATATATATATATATATATATATAACCTACATGTGTATGTTTATCACAGCACAATTCACAATTGCAAAGATGTGGAACCAACCTAAGTACAAATAAACTGATGAGTGGATAAATAGAAAATGTGGTATATATACATCATAGAATACTACTCAGCCACAAAGAACAAAATAATGTCTTTTACAGCAACTGACATAGAACTGGAGGACATTATTCTAAGTGGAGTAACTCAGGAATAAGACATCAAATACCACATGTTCTCACTTATCAGTGGGAGCTAAACCATGAGTACACAAAGGCATGCAGAGTGGTATAATGAACCTCGGAGATTCATAACGGGGAGGGTGGAAGAGGGATGAGGGATTAAAAGAACTACCTGTTGGGTACAATATACACTACTCAGGTGATGAAAGTACTAAAATCTCATACTTCACCACTATAAAATTCATCCATGAAACCCAAAACCACTTGTACCCCAAAAGCTATACAAATAAGAAAAAGAAACAATAATTATTTTTTAAAAAAATGCTTAAAAGGAGAATTGATGAAAAAGAGCAATGACAATTCTCTAGTAAATTATAAGAGGGAAAGAAGAGATAAAGTGGAATTCAAAAGGAACTAAAAGTACATCTTCAAAGGGGATTTTAAAACTAAGAGAATTTTGTGTGTAATTGACTGCTAATACATTTGAAAATCTCTTTCATTTGAATGAAAATGTAAATTGGCAAAACTTGCTTATGAAGAAAAACAAAATATGAATGAACCAATAACTCTGAAAAACACTTAAAACTCTGTCACTAAAATAGTCCCATAAAATGGCACCAGTGCAAAATATTTTGTAAAGTAGACTTCTGGGATTCCTATGCTAATTAATGTTTTTAGATCACAGAAAGAAATAAAAAATTTCAATTATTTTTATAGTTTAACTCTGACTTCAAAATGTTACAATGATACTAAAAAAATAAAACCACATATTGAAAATATATGTATATGGCATAGACAAATAACATATTAGCCAATCAGACCCTGATTTCAAGTTTTAAAAATGGGACTTCTCTTTAAGGTTACTCAAGGCAGAATGGAGGTCAGTTAGTGAACAATCTCAGCAAATAGAACAAGGAAGACTCGTTTTAGTTATACAAAGTTAATTCACTTTTATGAAGTCATGGTAAATTAATATATTCACAAGACAAAGAGGGAAAAACTATGTGGCAACTTTTACAGACAGCAAGCAGGCATTTGGTAAAATTAATATCCCTTTCTAAATAAAACAAAACATCTTTTCAAATTAGAGTTCAAATGTACTCCTAAATGTTATCGACTTGGGAATCGTAGGTGAGGTCCATCTCCAGCAAGACATCATTCAAGGGATATGCCCTGAATATCTCCCAGCCCCAGAGCACGAAGCCAGCTGCCACGGGACCAGTTTATGGAAGAGCTTTCTTATCTCTTTAACACTCCTCACTCCCAATCTCCAAACTTGATGGATTAGAAACTGCTTACTGAGCCAGTGTAGGGGAGTAGGAGTGCAGGAGAAGGGATAGCATAAGTGGAAAAATTTAAAAATAGAGGCTATGGAAGGCTTCTTGCCTGAAACATATTCATGCTGAGAGAGGAGAAGATTTAATCCTAAATCAACTTTGAAGTTCTACTTAATATCTTGGACTTCGTATTCTAATTTTTGATTGAGATTGTATGAAACTTAAATTTTAGACTGTTATCTAAGAGTAAGGAGAAAAACTATGTTTCTGCTGGAGTTTTCATCTAAGAGCAGAGGAAAATTACCTCCTCTAAGACATTAAAAGGGATTGGAGTTTTTATTGTGCTGTCAGTCTTGCATAGCTAATTGTACTGGTTGTATTTATTTTCAATTTCATCTGAACATTTGAATTAGCTTGTCAAGTAACTAAAAAAAAAAAATCCCTGTTAAGATTCTGAGCAGAACTGCATTTAATTTATACATTGATCTGCGGTGAAGTTACATTTTTATAATACTGGGTATTTTCTATTCAAGAGTCCTTTTTATATCTTTTGCCAGTTTTCTAATTTATTTCACATAGGCTATGCCTATTTTTGTTAAGATTATTCCCTAGGTATTTTTAATGCATTTGTATAGCAATAGGAAGTGCTTTTCCCTTATAATTTCCCTCACAATTTCCACTTTTTTTATCTTACAGTTTCCATGTAATCATTACTATATATTTACTGAGTTTTTTTGTGGGTCTTTAGTCCAATAACCTAACAAAGTCCATCATGCTTATTTGTTGTTTTTCTTGTCTAAATAATTAAATAGTCTGCAAATATCATTTTTTGTTTACTAATACTTATGCTTCTTTTTCTCTGATTTAATGAATTTCATGCAGTGGATTATGCAACTAATCAGTTCTTGCTATCGAAGTGAGACTCTTTCATTATATCAACTGAGTGAGGCGTGTGTGTGTACGTGTACATGTGGCCAATCAGGAATATGTTCTGACATCAGTTAAGATGATCCCATGACTCTTATTCTTCTGTATGTTAACAGTGAATTTCATTAATTGTTTTCCTCATGAGGAACTGTTACTATATGGCGATAACTATAATAGGCAAGGAGAAACCTTAGTCATAACGCATTATGTTTTTAATTCAATGCAAAATATTATTTTATAAGTGTCTTTTGTATGAGTTTTGCGTATATGTTTGTGAGACTAGCCAAAATTTTTTGCGTGTGTGAGAGTGTGTGTGTGAGTGAGAGTGTGTGTGTGTGTGTGTGTGTGTGTGTGTGTTAACCTTGTTTAGGGCTTAGTATCAAAATATCATTAAATTGGCTGTGAAGTGTTATTTTTTGGTACTCAAAATCAGTTAATACAACACAGGAATTTCCTTATTCTTGAAAAGCAAGTGAACAGGAATCTGTTTTTATAGAGTTAGATCTTGACTACTTTTTGAAATTTTTCCACATCAGTAGATCAGTGTGTCAACTTTTATTGATTTGATTTTACTATATGTTACCAGAAAAATCACTCACATTTTTTAGTTTTTCAACTTTTGCCCTGAAAGTAAATGTGTTATTCTTCTATTATTTTAATTATTATTTTCTAATCTCCATATTTTTTCATTTTTACATTTTTGTAATTTGGGAAATTAATTTGTCATGGATTTTCTATCTTATCAGTTTTTTTCTAAAATAAACCCCCTTGCTTCATTTTATTATTCAGGGTTTTTTATAACCTTTTAAAATTTCCATATTTCTTGCTTTTATCTTTGTCAAAGCAGTCTTCTTTTCTGAGGGGATTTATTTTGATCTATTTTCTTACTTTCTTTAGTTGTATGCTTACTTCTTTTATTCTCAATGTTCCTTTTTTCTCTTATATGAAAGTAAGACTATCTATGAAGACTGCTAAGCCAACAGTCTACGGCTTTCAAAATGAAATGCATTCATTGTAGTTTATTTCTAAATAGACATTTTAATTTTCTCTTTAATTCAGAATTATTTAAAATCTTATATGTGGCCATTTTTATTAAAGTCTAACATACATACAAAAACGTGCACAAGAAGTAACAAGATTGTGTGTTTCAAAATTTTTTTTTAGTTTGAAATAAATAATTTTTAGTGTAAGTCATTCTTTAATGTATTTTTTGATTTTATTACATTATAATGAGAATTCAAACTAGATTTTTTTGTGTGTTTTATTAAGATTTTCTTTAAGATCTAATACAGTGTCTCTTTTGAATACTGATTTTTTAAAAAATATCATTTCTGTTTGCTGGTACAAAGTTTCATGGAAAATAGACATATAAATACATATAATATGAATACATACATATGATATCATTCACACATTTTCATCATATAATGTATCTAATGATATTTAATTATCCTTAGTTGTTCTAAAATTTGTTCAGGTCAGAGCACAGCTCACAAAGAAATTTATTTGTATGGCACCCTCAGAAAATGAACAAAGCTGCTTGAAGCCTGAGGTAATTGGTTTTAGGCTGTGGCTGCCTCAGGTCCCACCAGGCCACCCCATGGCCACGTGGATCAATATCTCAGCACTTCAGTGACCCATCTGTGGCACACCGCTGTGGGAAGGGCTGGGAAACTCAGCTCTCAAGCCTTTGTTATTGTTTACTTAATCTGCTAATTTCAGAAAACTGTGCATTAAAATGGTCTACATGAATGTGAATTTGTCTGTCTCCCTTTTAATTTGTTAGTTTTTCTTTACAAATTTTGAAGCCAGATTGTTAGAAATCTAAAAATCTGTTATTCATATGGATACTACGATTTTTAAGGATTATACTATTTATCAATATTTTATCTCTCTGTTGTCTTGCTGAGAAATCCTCACTTTAAATTCACTCCTGCCTAAAATTAGTATTGCCATTTTGGATTTTGTACTATAACAGCGTACCTGGTACAAATAAAAGAGCCAATTTACATTACTTACAAGTGGTACACCTAAAACAGAGTGAAACATACATTTTGCCTTTTATGTTTCGTTCTGTTTTAGATGTGCCACTTGTAAATACTACAGAGCCATTACCCAACCTAAGGATCTCTTTCTTTCGTATTTGTTGTAATTATTTCCTTTTGGACTTATTTTGGCATTCATATTTTATGCTTAATGAGGTTTTGCTGTGTTTATTTTTATTTCTCTGTCCTACTTTTAAGAGATTGAGTTTTCTTTGTTCATTTTATTCCTCTAGTATTTTCATATTTAAACATCCTCTGTAAATTTTGCTGGTGAAAACTCTTAAATCATTGGATTACATATCAATCTCTAGAGCCAGCCAGTATCTGTATCTTTTATTTCAACAGGATAAAAACCTTAGGAAAGTTTCATTTCCTCTATTTCGCTAACCCTAGCCTCCTTGTATATGAAGGTACAGATTGATGCTAAAATATTTTTAAATTATGCAAAATAATTATTTCAACTATAAGCTGATTGGTTGCTGGGGTTTGGTGATTTTGAGGTTTTTGCAAGGCTATTTAAAAACAAAACATGTATCTTCCCTTTTCTTGAATTTATTATTTATTTCGATACAATCTATGCTCAAACAAGTCTTTTGGAAGGTTCACTGAGTTGCGAGTTTTAAGAGCCCTTCCATCACCAAGAACATCTTAACATTTTCCTCTCATTTGAGTGTTAGTTTGTGTGCCAATTCTAGAACTCTCCTTTCAAAATAATTTTATCTCCTAACTCTGAAAAAACTTCCTCCACTGTTCTTAGCATCCAACATTGTCAAAAAGAAGTTAAGTGATAATCTAATCTTTACCGATTTTTTCTTTTCTTTTTCTGTAAACTTAGAATTTCTCTCTTTCATTTTATTCTGAGCTTTTATTAGAACATATCCAGATGTAACTATTTGTTTATTTATCTATTTAAATTAATCCCAAGTGGCACTCTTTGGGTCTTTAGGTTTGAGAACTCTGTCTCAAACTACTTACTTTCTTCCGAAGAATAAGTTGTAATCTGTCTGTTTTCAAAAAATAGATATTCCTGCTGTTAATTCCCTAGAGAGAGGGCAGGTTGCTGGGTAGGAAGTTGAGACTTACAAGGTGCTATATGCAGAATGGCCCTTTAAAGATATCTCATCCTAATTCCCAGAACCTATGAGTCTGTTGAGGCATTCCAGCCATGGTTTTACTACGTTATATGGTACAGTTCAGCTTAAGGTGGGGAAATTATCTAGCTAGGTCTGATCTAATTTCATGAGTTCTTGACAGCAGTGTGCTTTCTCTGAGCAGAAGGGGAACTTAGAAACATTGGAAGCATAAAAAAGACTCAATGTGTCGTTACTGCTTTGAAATGGAGGAGGCCATATTCAGAGAATATGGAAAAAGGAATATGAGAGCCTGGAGGAGTGGAAGGCAGCCCAGGTCAACAGAGAGGGGTAAAAAACAGGTACCCTAGACCTATAACCCCAAGAAACTGGATTTTGCTCAAAACCTGAAGGTCGTTGGAAGTGGATATTTTTTTTTTCAGAGCCTCCTGATAAGAACCCAACCAGTCAATACTTTAATTTTGACCCTCCTGTAAGGCCCTAAGAAGAGAACCCAGTCATGTCTACCCAGACTTCTAATCTATAGAACTGTGAGACAATAAATAGGAGCTGCTGTAAGCTGCTAAGTTTGTGGTTATTGTCATGCAGCAATGGAAAGCTACAGACAGCAAGCCTTTTTCAAGTGGGAAATAAATCCCTGCTTCTTGCTCTTGGGCTTTGAAGATGGGAACTTTGTGGGTAGGAAAGCAAAGTAAATGGTGACAGTAAGATAAATGGAACATCTCCAAACAGAAAAGTCAACATTTTGTAACTAATGTCATACAGTCAAGGCCCTTGCAACCTTTTCCACCAAGCAAATGACGGTCCATTGTTAAGCTGCAGAAAGCTATCAATTTCCTTGTATTGATTCAAACTGGGTCAACGACATATCCTTCTTAGGTGGATATTACTTCTCTTGTTTAAAATTAGGAAACCACAGCTCATAAGATGAAGTGACTTGCTCGGAGCTACATAGTCACAGTCAAGCTGGGATTTAAAACAAAGCTTGTTTCTTTTCCTGAGCTCTGGGCATTAGTTCATTCACAACCAACACTCCAGTTCAAAGGCTGGGACAGATCTTTTCTGAGCCTTAGGCTCCTAGACTAGGACCTGACCCTGCCTGGATCCTGCCAGCTCCTTTACTTGAGATCTCCATCTAGTCCTGCTTAGATTGGACTTCACGGCTTTCACTGCCTCTTAAACACGAATATGGAAGCCTATGGGAATCGCCCCCAGCCCCACCAGTGGCCCTAAAGCTAAATATTACATCAACCCATCTCCTTTACTTCTCTCTCAAGGAGCCAGCTCTTCCATCTAGACATTTTCCTCTTATTCTAAGACCATACTCCATCCCCTTCTGAAACAGGAGGAGAGGACACTGAAAATATATGCATGTCCTTTTTTAGTTGTCACTGTAACTGAGAGGTGCTCAGCTATCGAAATCTGCTACTCCTACAATTCATGGGTCAGTTCACACAATGAAAAATTGTCTTGCCCTAAATGCCAATAGCATCCCAGCTAAGAAACACTTGACTGTGGTCTGTTTCCCTTCCCCATGACCTGGGGCAGAACATCACCTGATTTTACCCAAACTAGTATCTGCCATACAATGCCTGCTGCAATCTTGCCTCTACCTACCTTTCCAAAACTATTTCCTTTTATGAATATCCTGGAACACCTTATATGTTCCCATTCCTTTCTGCCTCCAAATTCATACACCTTTTTCTTCTAATATCTTTCTTCCACTTGTCTATTTGCCTGGTGACAGGCAATCGCTCATCCCCAAAGTAGCTGAAGTTCTACTTTTAGGAAGTTCTTCCTAAGTCCCTGAGGCAGGATCTCAGTGAGGATGGAGGACTTCTCTGTATCTCCAGAATTTAGTATTAATAAATAGACAAATAAAGTAGTTTTTCAATGAATATTATTAAATAAATAAATTCTATAAGCAATGCTGGATTATTGAGTAAATAAGCAACTGATTGGGAAGAAAATATGCATTGCATATTGCTCTGTGATACACTTCATATCATAAATAGCCTGCAACCATTAAATATCATCCATTGTCTTATGTGACACTGAACTCAAGCTAAAGCAGAGCTCTCAGTGCATTTCAAGGTGTCTTGAACAGTCTCCTCTTATGCTCATAAGTACTTTGCTTGTTACCAGCTGTGCACTGTGCACACAATACTTTGCCCTTTTTTGGCAGGCTGGTGGCTGATCTGAACCATGAAGCTCAAGGGCAGTGACCAAGTGAGTGCCTACTGGCTATGCCTGGGTGCCTGAGTAAGGGGGCAAGCTCAGCTGTTCCTTTGCGGTCCCTTTGATCTGTATTCCTTCCCCTAGAATATTATTAAAAAATGGAAACATCCCATTTTAAATAACGTAAGAGTTATTTTTAAAATACCGTAACTTGCAAAGAACATGAACTCATCCTTTTTTATGACAGAAAACCAAACACCGCATGTTCTCACTCATAGTGGGTGTTGAACAATGAGAACACATGGAGGGGAACATCACACACCGGAGCCTGTTGGGGCTGGTTGGGGGGGCTAGGGAGAGAGATAGCAGGGGGTAGGGGGATTGGGGAGGGCTAACATTAGGAGAAATACCTAATGTAAGTGACCGGCGATGGATGCAGCAAACCACCATGGCATGTGTATACCTATGTAACAATCCTGCATGATCTGCGCATGTACTCCAGAACTTAAAGTATAATTTTTTTAAAAAGCCATAACTTTGCATCGAATATGTATCATCTTTTCAATATAAACGTATCATTACAGATGAAGCCTCTGGAGGCCATGTAGATTGACTGATGGCTCTCCAGTTCCCTGCATTGATTAAATGGGGATGTTAAAAGTCCACTTCTAAAAAGTGAGAAGTGCACATAATAAATTTTGTGCTCCGGATGTGGAAACTCCTATGCACTGTACTCGTTTATTCATGTGCTTCGGATGCAGCATTTACTGTACATCCATGAGATCCCAGGCACTGGGAGTCTGAGGAAGGCCAGCACTGTTATTTTCAGAGTTCAAGGTCTAACGCTGGAGACTGACCCACAGAGTTTATGATGAGAGAGATTGAGGCAAGCAGGGGGCTGACTTCACAGGGCAGAAACCCTTCTCTTAGCCAAGGGGAATTGGAAGAGGAGATAGGAGAGACTCCCATAACAGACAAGTTCCAAATCTGAATTTTAATAAAGTAGAAATGGACCAGACGAAGAGAGGAGGGATTCCAGAAAGAGAAATCAGCTTGTGCTGTGGAAATGCCAAAAAGTTGCTATGAGTATTGTTTCTATTACCTTTCTTATGATTGCCTAATTGTGAATAATACTTTTCTAATTATTAATGATACACGGCTTTGTGTCATTTTCTACCATCACTGAATGCTACTTCTTTGTTGCATTGCTGTTAGTCTCATTTGTTTATATGTTGTCTCCTCAAAGATCTATGATGTTTTTTTCCCTGCATCCTAAACAGAACTCATGCAGAAACACAACTCATCCACTTGCCCGGAACCTGCTCCCTCTTCAGTCATCCCTTCTCCAGTCCGTCAGTCACATAGATTCAGGGCCCTGGGTTCATCTTTAGCACCTCCTTTCCCTCTTCTACTTCTTTTCTTTTCTCCCTGTCCTCACAAAGACACCGGTAATGAAGGCTCGGTACTTTTGCCTCCGTTAAGTTCCCTTCCCACCCCCCAACCCCAGAAACGTCTCCTCTCCCAGCCCTAGACCTGCCTAAACCTCTCTGAGGGGTCTGAGGGGCCTCAGTTATTGCCACAGGCTCCACCCTGGCCTCTTGACCCCCAGGCTTGTCCGCTCGTGTCTTTGCACATGGGCTGAATGACTGAACTCCACTGCCTCTGTGCTTCTGGTGTTGCCCTAGCCCTTTCAGCCCAGCAAGATGGACATAACATCTTTCTTGGATATTACAGGGATGCAATGAGACTCGAGACCAGTTTAACATAGTGCCAGGCACAAGGAATTGGAAAAAGTGAGATTTTGGACATTACTAATGTGCTTTTTCTTTGTCCTTTCCAAGTACTAGACCTTTAATATGCTCCAGAGATGTGTGTGTGTGTGCGTGTGCATGTGCGTGTGTGTGTGTGTATATGTGTGAGACAGAGAGAAGAGAAAGAGAGGTCAGGTGGAAGAACAAGGTTTTGAAATACAGGAAGAAAAAAAAGAGTTATGAAGCAAGACAATATTCCCCAAGCCAGACTATTGTTTTCAGAGAAATTTACTGAGTGCATTTTTTTTCCACGCTGGTATACTTAGAACCAAATTTGGATAACTACATTCTTAGATGTTTCCCAAAGTGCAGAGGAAAACATTCTTCTGTACCCCTAAAATTTATTGCAGTCAGAAATAAGGAGCCCCTGACACATAGGGAGAAGAAATGCTCAACCCAGTGTAACTTTTTCAGGCTGTTCTCCGTTCCAGGGAAATGATGGTTTCAGATTCCAGCACTTATTGTAGAAAAAATTAAATCTTAGAAAGAACTTGGGGAGAGAGAGCAGCTGGATTGGGCCTAGAGATGCATGGATCTGCTGCCTGTGAGAGCTAAGAAAGGCTAATTGTGCAGAGAGGAGTGACCATTTCCTCCTAGGGAACATTGCTGAAGCCAAAGGTGTAGACAGTCTATCAGCAGTAACTGCAACATGAAGATCACCAGCATTCCCGGCACCCACATAGCGATGCAAATAGCAGTTGTGGTTCTGATACCAAAATGTGCAACCTGGACAGAGGACCAGAGGAATCACAGGGGCCTCTGCCTTTCCAAGGCCAGGAGGCCATGTTAACTTCATTTCTCATATTCAGACTCTATCTTAGGCAGAGGAGTGGGGTTGTGCGGGAGGGGGACCCCAAATAATGAAACAGTTTTCTTTTTTTTTGAGATAGAGTTTCGCTCTGTTGCCCAGGCTGGAGTGTAGTGGCACAAACATGGCTCACTGCAGCCTCAGCTTCCTGGACTCAAGCAATCCTCCCACCCCAGCATCCTGAGTAGCTGGGACTACAGGCATGCACCACTGTGCACAGCCAATGAAACAGTTTTTATCAATTCTGAGATTGAATAATGCCTTGAGAGAGGTCTTCAATTTTAATATGAGACTAAACTTTATACCAGACTGAAATAATTGAGATTTTAGTAGTTTTTGGTGTGTGTGTGTGTGAGTTTGATGTGTGAGTGAGTGTTTTATTGCATTCTGGCTAACCAGCATAGACAGATTTTTGAGAAGGCCATTTGATTATACACAAATTTTTTTAAAAAACAATTACCATTTTCTTTGCAAATCCAAGTGGCTGTGAAAATTGACTTTGTGCCTTCCTCCTACGTAGACTTCCAATCAGTTGTAGTGAGGAGAAAGATAAATAGGAAGAGATGAAAACTGGAATACAATCCCAAGAAATTATTTAACCTGATATCTAACTGACTCCATGATCTGTCCTTACCTACCTTCATATATTAGTTCTCATTTATTCCTTTCATCTACCCAATCCCTTTCCAAGGATCATTTCTCCCAAATTTAGAGTCTCTCTGAAAATGAGCTACAGCTTCCTAATTAGAAAATTGTTCTTATGCTTGTGGTAGGGGCCTCCCTTTCTTCCCACCTGTCTCAATGCTTCTCTGAAGCTCATTTTCTTCCTCTCTTTGTTCTGAGTTCATGGATTCCGGCTATCCAGGGCTGAGCCTCAGTGGACACAAAGAATAAGAGCTGAAAGTGGAGATGAAGAGAAACTGGAGCACCAGCCTGGCAGAGGCATGGGATCAGATAAGAACCAGGGAGCAGAGACAAAGAGAAGGGCCTCTCTGCAAGTGACACAAAAATGGCCTTTGTGTGGAACAGATACTTCTGGGAGTTGAGGAAGTAGTCTGGCTGGGCCATTTTTGGGAATCCTAGCAGTGGTCTCTGGCCTTGTTTGCTTCTCAGCTTTCTCTATTTCCAGATAACAAGCTTCAGGCCGGCATGGGCTGGGATCTCAACAACAGGTGCCTGTGAAGGGGAGAAGAAATCTAGTCATAAAGCCAGTTTCATTACTAAAACGACTCAAGAAACCCCCGTTGCTTGTTGTCTGCTGAGTGCCTGGCCCCGTGCTAGGAGAGTCAGGAAAAAGGAAGTTTTATCAGAAGGCACCAGTGCCAATGAATATGCCCAGTGGAGTGGGGTGCGTTTGTATTCACAGATCAGGATCCACCATCAATGGCACAAATGCTGCTGGTGGTACTGCAGACTCCTAGCTCAGTGCTCAGTTTCTATGACGCATCTTCTGAATTATTGTTAAAACAAGTCTGCATGAGCTAACACTGTACATGCTCACTCTGCTTAAACCCTCCTGCTCCCAACCCTGTTTCTCTTCTGTGCCCTTGTAGAACATGTTCATTTCTTTATTGGGTCCGTAGTATTTTGTTATAAGGATTACAAAGCAGTTCTTGAGATTTTGGAGAATATTAATGTGATGGCTTTAACAGCTATTTTGAAATCATTAAAATTTAAGTTGTTTTCCTTACCAAGTAGTGGCAGAACAAACTGAGTCTCTAGGGAAAGTTTGAGGGTTGGTGTCAGAATGAAGATGCACCTTTTGGGGCTTCTAGGTCTAAGGGCCATGTCAAGTTGGCTGCATCAAAATACTCTGCTTTTTGTGTGTGTGTGGGCCTGGCCTGGGTGACATCTTTGGGATCTTGGGGTCTGGTCCCTGACTGCCTTGTGTTCTGGCTTGGAGTATATGGGCTGTCTCCCCTTCTAAGACTTAGCACTGTGTGTCAGGACTTGGTGGGTTGTGTTCTGTGTTCTCACAGTGATGCCCTGAACAGCTTTTACAGCTTCTGCAAAGATGTGTTAAATTGAATCATAAACCAGAAGTTCCATCCCGCCGCCCAGTGAACTTGGCAAAGACAGAAGTGTTCATCTTCCCTGTGTTGTGTTCGCCCACATGAATCTCTCCTCCCATTCCCAGAATGGCCCCGTCATACTCTCCTTTTTCCTCTGTAACTGAGTTCTCAGCCAGTTGGCTCTGCTCTTCCACCCTAGCCTCACCAGGATCCACCTTCCTTCGTCCTTACCAGCTCAGGCAGCTGCAGCCTCCTCCCGGATACCTTTGACTTCTTGGATCTTTGTGCTGCTGCCAACAGTGTATTTCCAGATCTCCATCCAAGACGATCCTTTCCGTGCCAGCCCTCCTCAACCTGCCCACTCTTTCTGCCACTTACTGAAAAAACCACAGAACCTCAACATGAAAGGAGCTGATCCAGGGTAGAAATTATCTCCTTCTACAGCATTGCAAGGTGGCCAAGCAACCCTGCTTAAGTGTGTCCAGTGACAGCAGACTCCCTGCCACACTAACTATTCTTCTGCAATTTGTGTAGCTCTAACAGAAAGTTTCCCTCAAAATCAAAGAAAACTCAAAGGGGCCTTGTAAAGTTCTCAGAATACGAATCTGTCATGGTGCAAGGCTGAAACAGGACCACAAAGTTACAAAGACAAGTCAGGGCAAATTCAGGGTTAAAAAAAACTACACTGCCTTCCAATCAAAGAGCACACCATGTGTACAGTCTCCCCTAGGTCTAGCTGAGCTCTGCCCCCTCATAGTGTCCATCTCTACTCTTATGGCTGTCCTCTGGGGCCACAGGGGACTTTGCACAACTACTCTCATGGGTTTCTGGAACCTTCTCTTCCTCGGGGTCAATGCCTCCTAGGCTTTTATACATGCTGTCATCCAACCTGGATTACTTTTTCTATTGGTTCATATTCAGCCTTTCTTTCTAGATACATTTTTCTGCACTTCCCTCTGGAAGCCATATCTGAAAACCTATCTTCTCCAACTTCTACTTAATTCTGCAGCAGTTTAGTAAAGTTGATGAGAAGTCTTCCTACCATTTCCATGGGCTTGTTTTTCTCAAATAGAGCTTCTGGAAGGCAGGAACTCATGTTAGTTTTATTGCCTGTATGTAAACAAACCACATTGGAAATTTTCTTCAGCGATTGACTTCTAACTTCCTAATTGTGTCTCATGTCATATGAGGAAAGTGAAGTCCACAGAGGTTGGCTGAGTCCCAAGTTCCTTCAGCTGAGTGCTATCAAAGCAGGAGTAAAACCCAGGTCTCCTGACTCCCATTCCAGTGGTGATGTTTTTTTCCCCAGTGTATCCCCTTGGCCTATAGAATTTAATACAACAGTTCTTCTTGTGAAGTGCTTGCCTGTTCAGGTGTCTGTATGTCCTCTGATAAACGTGATCACTCTTGTCTATCTCAAGTAACAACAACCAATTCACGTATAATCTCTAACTGAGCCTTTTTAAAACCTTTGTGAAGAACTATGTACAGACCATAAATGCTTTTGTGATGGTAATAGTGATTTTTACCAAAAGCCTTCATTTAGGATAAGTGTGCTACTGCAGGAAGCAAGGCTACTGTCCCTACTCACATTCCCACATTCACTACAAGCAGCTTCAAAGACATTCTGCAGATGGAGCAATGCCACTATATTGCAATTTAAGCTTTCTTCAGTCATTTATCTGCAACTACACTCAAATTTTCAATTCCTCAAATAGAAAATGAACTGAATAGACATTAACAAAGTAATCTCTCTACTTCTTTGAAAATTGCAAACTAGCTGAATTTTTCTCTTATGGTTGATAATAGCCATGAGGAAACCAATCATAATTCCTTCTCTTCAGCCTCCAAAATACATCATTTGAAAAAGCTTCCCTTATTGGATAATAAAATGAGAGGAAAAATCATATTAGAGACTAATGAACTCATACAGTGTTATTTTCATCACTTAGTAACCTCAGGATATGAATAATTTTCTTTAAATGAATTTTTTAAATGTGGACTCAGGAATCCATATCCTTAAAAGCCTGAAGTTGTCAAAGTAGAGTGATAACTTTTTTCAAGTTTATGAATTTTGAGACAGAAAAACAGTCTTTTAGGGCTTCATCTGTCTTTAACTTCAATTACATATTCTAGCTAAAGTCGTTAAGCCCAAGCGCTGACCTAGATGGAGAAAAAGAGGACACCAATTCTAAAGGCATGAACATTTAGGACAACAACTGTAGCCACAGCTTAAAGTGGAGGCATCCTGTTTTCCTACAGGGATGGACAGACAACTTCACAAAGCACACACTACAACCTGAGGCAGTACCTAGGACTCAAACTGGGCATCACTCAGAGCAGGCATTAGCTGGCTGATCCTGGAGAGTCCATCACAGCCTTTAGTGACTTTAGAAGTGAAAAGAAAGAAGACGCAGTGGAAGGGCTAGTTGTGTAACCAGGAAGGGTTAGTCCTTTGCTAAACATGTGGAATTATTTGAGAGTCAAAAATAAGGCAGCTTCAGCCCTGTGTTTCCCGTGTACTTATCTACAAAATGTCTGGCCTGCCTACAGAAGTGTCTTCCTTTCTGCTAAGGTTTTGTGTGTTCCTTTCAGAATATATATGTCTTTATGTCCTGTGAAAAGTAATGCAAAGTGAGCTGATGTGGAAGATACTCCCCTTACTCAAAACACTGCAGGCATGCAGTCTTAAAAATGAAGAAACGAATCAGCCAGAAATTGCAAATTCATAGTCTAATTTGAGACCAAGAAAGGAAAATTCCACATTGAGGAAAAAAAATAAGAGGGAATCTCAAAATGGTAAGTGAGACTTAAAACTGAAAAGTGTTATAGGGAAATTGGAACCTGTTACAGGCCTTAACAGCTGGGACTGGGGATTAATGCCACCCAGAAAGGGGAATTCAGCCAGAAGCCCCATGTGTGGGGAGCCGAAACTGAGTGGTCTGAATTGATTCTGCAGCCACTGGTATTGTTATTTGTAAGAAAATCACTGCCCACGGTCCAGGCGCAGTTACTCACACCTGTAATCCCAGCACTTTGGGAGGCTGAGGTGGGTGGATCACTTGCGGCCAGGAGTTAGAGACCAGCTGGCCAACATGGTGAAACCTCATCCCTACTAAAAATATAAAAATTAGCTGAGTATGGTGGCATGTGCCTGTAATCACAGCTACTCTTGAGGCTGAGACAGGAGAATTGCTTGAAACATGAAGGCAGATGTTGCAGTAACCAGAGATCACACCACTGTACTCCCGCCTGGGTGACAGACAGAGTGAGACTCTGTCTCAAAAAGAAAAAAAAAAAAAAAAAAGAAAAGAAATAGAAAATGACTGCCCATCTAACCCAAGAAAGTTGTAATGAAGCTTCTTATCCACCTAGGTCAGTGGATAAAAGTAAACACACCTTCAAAAAATCAAAACACAGGAAGGGGTCCAAATCTAAGCCACTTGAGTAGTTCAGGACACCAAAGAAATAAATTAAGATAAACATTAGTCCAGTACACTTAAACTCATAAAGCATCAGCAGATGCAAATGAGAAACTATCACACAAAGCAAGTCACATGGGTTTCCAATAGAAAATATCCTCACTGACCAAGAGCTCATAGCCAAAATTATACATCATACAAGAAAATGAATGACCCAGAAAAATAATTAAGAGAAACAATATACAGTCCTGGAAATAATTTTGAAAACTTAAATAAAAATAAAACTAATTCAAATCAGTATCTTCAATTAGGGTTTCTCTCAGAATTTCAAGGATAATTCAGCAGCAGAAACTCTACCAGTATATTTTATTATATTAAACAAATTAAAGGAGAAAAGCCGTATGAAATACAGAGAAACCATTAGATGAAATTTGCCATCATCTGTGATAAAGACCCTTAGAAAACTGGAAATAAAAGACGATGCTCATTGGTAATTAAGAAAATGACAATGAAAACAATAAAATTAAATCTCAGAAATAAAAAAACACCAGAAAATTTGACAACAGAAATACTGGAAAATATATGGAGACATCAGTATGCTGATGCATTGTTACTATGAGCAATAAAATAGTAGAACCATTTTAAAGAGGAATTTGTCAATATCCGGTGAAACTAAATATGGAAATAGTCTACAGAATTATATAGTTATCATGAAGAAACATTCTAAAAACCCATACTACTGAGTGAAGAAACAAAAAACCAGAATATTATATGATAGCATTTACATCAACTTTAAAACCATACAATATATTAAGTGTATATAGCTGTTTAAAGAATGTTCGGATAGTGTGAATGGAAAGACTTCCAACAAATTCATAATAGCTGTTGTCTCTTGAAGGAGAAAAATGGCAATGGGGCTGGAAGATGTGTCAGTTGGGTTAAGTACGGTTATAACTCCAACATGCTACAGGAAGAGTACAAGTTGTTGGAGCATCTCACATTGCTCACATTACCAATTAAGGCTTCCAATCCAGCAGTGACTTATGACTGCCCACAAACCATTGGTCAGAACTGATCACATGACCCTGCAAAGGAAGCAGAGAAATATAGTTCTCTCAGTGCCCCAAAAAAGAAAAGAACCAGACGTGACTTGGCACTGTAAATTTAAGATTTTCAATTTTTAGTTGAACATCACTTTTATTACGTAAAAGGAAAAATTGAAGTACGAATTACAAAATGTTAATATTCTGGGTGGCAAGAACATAGATGTTTATTACATTAATGTTTGTCAACGTACCACTTAGAATGAGGTAAGAACCTCTCAATCACTACTCCTTAGTGTGAATTAGATTACCACATTAAGACAGAAAATAAGAAAGAAGAAATAGATGCATGCTGAAATCACACCTTAGTTACTGACACACTCACCCGTCACTTTCAACAACTAGTAGAATCTCCTTAGAAAAATCAGAAAATTTATCTACAATGACCACTCTCTAAATCTCCCACCACTTCTTTTAAACTGAAGTATTCATAATGTCCTGAACTCACATCTGGTTACATTTGTTGTTATTTCTAACCTTCTCCCCTTTTCCCTCTGGGTCAATTCTACTAAGCTGAAATATGTAAAAATATAAAGATATAAAATGTATTCGATATTTGGTAGGAAAAAAAATAAAGGCAAAAAAAAAACCTCTGACCACCTGCAGGAAATGGAGTATCAAATTAGTATGCATGCCACTTTGGCAATAAACAAAGCCAACATATTCCACTGTGTTTCTTCTGCTGCATGAAATGATGATTTTTTGTTTTGCTTTTCACAGTCCTTTCATTTCTGTCACTTTATATGATTCTTTCAACATTCTTATGAGGTAGGCAGGGCAGGTATTTATTATCCATAATGAACAAATAAAAACATTGAGACAAGAGAAGTTTGCTGACTCACCCAAAATCATACAAGGAATTCAAAGCAGAGCTGTTTCCACCACCCAGGGATGAGGACTACAAGCTCTTGCCACTAGATCACTCTGCCTGCTTACAAGGGCAGTTTCTGATTCTTGTCCACATATTTGGCCAGGTTCTTCCACTATATACACTCATCCTTCCTGGAGACAAGATTTAATGGAAGCCAATGGGATCCATGAGAAATTATGAAGGAACTTGATAATTTACAAACAGAAGACGAACCTCCTAGATACACAACAAGCTGTAAACTTTAGTGCTCATATCAGAAGGTGGGGTGAATATTCAGTATCAGAGACCCCAGAACACCAGCCTGGAAGCAGCACACAGTTGCTGTGGTTTTGAATCCCAGCTCTGCCATTTATTTGTCTTATGACTTTGGGAAATCATCTTCCCTCTCTGGGCCTCAGTTTCTCTGTCTGTCAAATGAATAAATAGGTTTAGATTTTGCCTAAATCCCCTTCTCTGAGATTCTAAGAGCTGGAAATGCTTAAGTATGTATAATAAAAGGTAATGTTCCTTTTTTCTTTCCAGAAAAAAAAAATCCACATTAAATGGATTCACTGAAGCCTAGGTATAGATGAAACATAGAAATCAGAAAAGTAACAGCATTTGTATATGTAAACATAAAACCACCAGATTTTCTAAAATTTTCCATTTCTTCTCCCACTAACAGATGGGAGGCAGTTTGATAGTTTATCAGATGAAGCAGCTGCCATCTTACATGAGTGACGCTAATGAGACAGGTGAAATATTCAAGAGCCCAAGACTGTCCTCAGGAAACCACTGTAGCTCTGCCAGGGTCATACTGGGCATGCCTGGTGGTTTGTCTTCCGCTCTAAAAATAGACTGTGTAAGTACTATTTTTTATCATGATGATGACTATTATTTAGAGTTTGCCCCGGCCTCCAGGCAAATATCCCAGGAAGAACAAAAGGACGCTTAGTATAATTAAAACAAAGAAAACGTAGAGGTGTTGGCATGTGAGAAAAGGAAGTGTTTTGACATCAGAAGCCAAGAACTATTTGTTGGATTTGATTAATAATCACTAACGTGAATTTTATTTTAAGATCACACAACATCGTGGAGTTTTGTTTTATTCATACACACACAAAAGCATTCAAACAGCCTCTTTATGAAAAAGTTATCACATTGCCCTTCTGGGCTTGATAGTACTTTTCCAGAAATAATTTGAAAGGGCAATTTTTCTAATCTCTGGATATTGAGGATTCAGTGTAATGCAGATCAACTCAGTGGATATGATTAAGCTTATATTAGAGGTCAATACCAAGTTTAAGTTTATATTAGATATTTAGATATCAAACATTGAGAACACAAACATTGTGTGTTTTGTGTGTGTGTGTGTGTGTGTGTGTGTGTGCATAATTTCTAATTTTCAGGACCCCAGGAAATAATGGGAAGAATTGAAATACTTCGAGATACATTCTAGGAAGAGGAAATAGCAGGTACAAAAGCAGATAGAAGTGATATATTTCGAGTTAAAGAGTGGAGAGAAACGCAGCAGAAAGAACAAGTAAAGGCAGATTATAATTGGCCATCTGAGCTCTGCAGAGAATGCAAGACTGTGGTCTAGCGTAATGGGGAGCCATTGAAGAGTTTCAATAAAGAGATTCCATGATCATAGTTGTCTTTTAGAAAGGTCACTTGGGATGCAGGGTGGACAGTGAATTAGATAGGCTGGATATGAAGGCAGGGAGACCAACCAGAAACCTGTAAAAATAACTATGGTGAAAATTGATAAGGGGTTGATCTGGGCAGTGGCTGAAGGAGGGATAATAAAGAAGACATAATAAATATGAATTCTAAAGATAGCAAGTTTCCTGCAAGTGTCACTATTCTAAGGCATTTCTCATTTAGTTACAGGGTTAAAAGGCAAATATGATAGGCTGAAAATCATGAATATGGCCATTCACGTAGCTGTCTCATGTAGTAATGGGCATTTAAACGTGAAATATTAATATAATATTAGAATAGCTTACAAAGAAGCTTTACAGAGTCAACCATTCTGTTTGATGATAATTTTAACACTTACTGAAATTGTACTTTTCAGCTGCTAAAGATTAAGATCAACAAACCCATGAAAAAGTATCAGCGGATCAGGACTTGGAACAGAAGTGATTTGTTGAAACTTTTCAAATAAGAGAGAAAGAAAGAGAGACAGAGAGAGAGAAAGGGGACAGAATCTCTGATAGAAAGAGAGAACCCTGGCCTATGTCTGAATCAGATCTGCCCACTTGCTCACAAATATAGTTTCTGAAAAGCAAAGAAAGTATTTGCAAAGTAAAAGAAGAAGATTTGGTTGTCCAAAGAATTTCAGACTTGGTCCCAAACTATGAGTCATGACACCCGTGTTTTAATTTCTTGGCTGTGGCTGAAGCTCAGTTGATGACTTGAACAAATTACATCAAGCCTTAATTTCCAGGCTATAAATGGGTAGAGTCACAAGTGACCCCTCCTTACCTGTTTGTGTAGTTGAATAGATGACTTGCATATGTCTATTAAATGCTCTAAGTCTCTGCTCAAAGGCTAGTATATAGGTGTCATTACGGTGACTGTGAGCTTTGAAGGTGGTGAGTTTGAGTCCCCTAAAGGGGCAGACTCACTTTGTCAAAGGTGCCAACAATAGATGCAATCAGCAATTTCTGGGTTTACCTGGCCAGCCAAAGAATGAGATCAACTGACCTATAAAAAGTATCAGAATATTTGGACTTAGAAGAAATAGAAGTCACATACTGAGAGTTTGCATATCAGAGAGAAAGAGAGAGACAGAAAGAACGAAAAAAATGTTTGCACGTGAAAATAACTATAATCACTTTTTAAATTTGGTAGCTGGTGATATGGTTTGAACCTGTGTCCCCACCAAATCTCAGGTGGAATTATAATCTCCAGTGTTGGAGGTAGGGCCTGGTGAGAGGTAATTTGATCATTGGGGCGGAGCTCTCAAGATGGCTTAGCACCATCTCCTCTGTGTTGCTCTCATGATAGTGAGTAACTTCTCAGGAGATGCGGATGTTTTAAAAGTGGGTAATACCTCCTTCACTTGCTTTCTCTCTTACTTTTTCTCTGGCCATGTAAGATGTGCCTGCCTCCCCTTCACCTTCAGCCATGGTTGCAAGTTTGCTGAGGCCTCCCCAGAAGCTGGGGAGATGGCCAACATCATGCTTTCAGTACAGCCTGCAGAACTGTGAGCCAGTTAAACCTCTTTTCTTTATGAATTATCTCGTCTCAGGTATTTCTTTGCAGCAATGTGAAACGAACTAATACGATGGGTTACATCGGGCAATGTGCTAGCTACTTACTGTCTGCACACTAGTGATATTATTAACATTTCTGTCTAGCACACAGTAGGCCCTCAATAAACATTATTTGCAAAAACAATTCTTTTGTGGCAAGTCCTGTTACAACCATTTTAATTATGAATGTGAGAAAAAAGACTGAGGGCAATTAAGTATGCAAAGTTCCTACATGGTCTCTCTAACCTCTCTGCCCCTACTCTCCTTCCCTATTATCACTGTGTCACCAGTGACCCTTACAGTTCCTGGGCTATGTAATGTTTCTTTCTTCATTGTTGGCTATCATTTGACTCTATTTTTCCAAATCCTGAGAATTCATCTCCCACTTCTCTTTTTGGGGGAGAAAGGTGGATGGTGCTGTTTATACTCTTCCCCACCTTGGAAGTCAACAAATGTATTATCTACATTTGTAACATATGAGGAATCTGCTCTAAATAGATTGCTCTTTGCATCCAGATTTGGGGGCTCTTATCAAATAACTGGCAGGAACCAAATCAGATCTTTGACATTCATATGGGAAAAGAACCAGCAACATTTTTTTGTGCTTTATTAATGCACATTTATTAAGTTGTTGGCAAAAAATCTAAAGAAATGCAAGGCCAGATTGAATGATTCACTCAGCCAACTGACATTTGTTAAATATTAATATTTTTTATGTATCGGGTGCTCTACTAGGTGTTGAGAAGACACAAAGACCAATAATAAAGCATCAATCCTGGCCTCAAAGAGCTCATAGTCTAGTCCGGAGGCACATACAGTTGCTGTTCACTACCAGAAGATTCTGATTTGTGATATTGCCTACCTGTTAAAATTTATTCGTAACCACAAACTCAATACTCTATCACTTTTGTGATCTGTAGACATGCCCCAACATGAAGCACTTGAGGCACCCAGACAGGCATGTTCCCAGCTGAGGTCCAACAAGACCATATTCTGCCTTCTTGTTTCAGCTCTCATGAGTGTCCTTTTTGTGATCTATTTAGTGCTACACTTCTTTCACATTTTTTGTGCTTGTTGACTGTGATTTCACTATTAAATAATGACCTCCCAGCACAGTGCTGAAGAGGCATCTAGTGTTTCTAAGAAGGCTGTGAGGTTCTTTACAGAGAAAATACATGTGTTACATAAACTTCGTTCAGGCATGAGTTACAGTGCTGTGACCATGAGTTCAATGTTTTTTGTTTTTGTTTTAGACGGACTCTTTCTCTATCGCCAGGCTAGAGTGTAGTGGTGCAATCTCGGCTCACTGCCATCTCCACCTCCCGGGTTGAAGTGATTCTCCTGCCTCAGCCTCCCAAGTAGCTGGGACTACAGGCATGTGCCACCACGTCCAGCTATTTCTTTTGTATTTTTTTAGTAGAGACAGGGTTTCACCATGTTGGCCAGGATGGTCTCAAACTCCTGACCTCGTGATCCGCCCACCTCGGCCCCCCAAAGTGCTGGGATTACAGGCGTGAGCCACCGCACCCCACCGAGTTCAATGTTAATGAATCAACATTGTATATTAAATAAAGTATCTTTAAACAGAAACACACATAAAGCAAGATTATGTGTTCATTAGTTGACAAATATGTGACCAAAGGCTTGCAGGAGCTTAAACCTACATTTCCCCTAGAAGCTTTCGCTCAGCATTTATTCAGTATTTAAAATGACTTTATAGAATATAGCTACTGCACATAACAAGAATCAACTGTACAGAAACTTATCCAATCATCACAGCTTGGTGAGTGCTCCTGTAAAAGTGTGAGTGCCAGTCTACGGAAGCACACGGGAAAGAAAAATTGACTTGGTCATGGAGAGTTAAAGGAGTCCTTATAGAGGGGTTGCTTTTGAATCAGGTTTCAAAAATAATGAGTAGAAACTCAAAGAACAGACCAGGTTGAAAGGTCATTCAAGGCAGTGGCGGACCATGCCTAAAGGAAGGAAGGTCTGGAAGAGCCTGACATGCTCAGTGATTAAAAGCGAGTAGAGGCAGAGGTCTTAAGTCGTGTGCTCCAGCTCAGCCACAGGCAAGGATTTCCAGCCATCACTAAGTTTCTCTACACAGTTTGGGCTGCGATTTTTGCAACAAGGAAGTGTGCAGCATGTCAGCTGTGAAAATTGGCTCAATGTTCATAATCAAATCTATTATGCTCCCTCTGAAGCCTAGTCCATGTTTCCGTAGAAACCCCTAGTTATACAAAGGGGCCCCGGCCAGCAATTGGCAAGAAAACCCACCACCTTTGGAAGCCATTATAGTAGTGCCAGGAGGAAAACATTATATAATTCCTGCTGGAGATTAGTGGGCTTGGAGGGCAAAAATAAAGATTCCTTCCTCACAGAGTACCAAACACAGAGCACTACAAGGCTTCACGACGCAGGATCCCTCCGTCTCCCTGCCCTGTGCTTATCTATGAATTAACCCACCAGCCAGTGGGTTAATAAGCACTTTAACACAGCTTGAAATGAGCACTTCCTACACACCCAGCGCAATTCAAGGCACCAAGAGGCCACACACACACACACACACACACGACACTTTACATATTTTTTCTTTTACAGCTACAAATAATAGCCTTCAGATCAACCTTCTCAGGTAGATTTTATTACTCCAATTTTATGGAAGAGAAAACAAAAACACCAAATGATAAAGTATCCAGTGAGTGGCAGAATTCAGATTTATGTTCAGCTTTGACTTCAAATCTATGGTTTCATCTGTGACTCAGAAAAAATTTTAAAAGTCCCTGTCCCTGAGAAACTTGTTTATGTGAAAAGTTCTGAATGCCACTACTGAGAAACAGCTGTCACACGTGATGTGTCAGAGGAGTAAGTGGTTCAGACTGTCAATTTCATAGAAATATTCAGAGGACAGAAGTTTGAGCCCAAGGTATCACACTGACCCCTAGGCCACCATTAGGACTGGAAGAAATAATTTTTGGTAGCTGAGATGGCAGAGGTAGGAATGTCATCAAAAGTCCAGAAGCAGAAAGGATCCTTTGAAGAGGGAAAGGAGTCAGGTGGGAAAGGGAAATGTAAATTTGAGTGATTTAGAGGGAATGCTTCACATGGTCTTGGACAGGTCTCAGTGGGTGGAGAGAGCACTGCTGCCTTCTCTTCTTTCTTCATCTGCTATTGCTAAGGACCTTAACCTCTCATCAGTCTCCTTATTCAGGACTCTGAATAAGGAGTTCCTGGCCACTTAGTCCCCAGGAACTCCCAGGATCAAGTACAGATTCTCAGGCTGATGTTCTAGCTCTGCATCTCTGTCCCATGTTGCAGGATCCCCCTGGTACGCCGGCCACCCCAGACCACTTTTCACCCAGGCTCCACTTTGCCTCTCCACTTGGAGTGTCTTTGTCCTCACTTCCTGCCTATTGAAGTCTAACTCCCCACCTCCAACTTGAGCTTAAAACTGCCCTTTTCAAGAATCTGCTCTCAGTTTCCCCCAATCACAATGAACTCTTTCTTTTCCTGGGCCCACACGGCAGATATCTCTATGTTAGACTGTTTCCACACCCAGCCTGTCTGTGTCCTCCTCAAGACCAGGGAACTGTGTCCTTATTTCATCACTTAGTGCAGTGCCTGGCACATCGTCCATGCTTCATCAATCTCTTTAAAAAACAAACACATGAAAAACATGTCCTTGAAACTAGAACAGCTCAGTTTACATTTAATTTAATTAAGATATTAAGGTTTGTTTTAGCAAACATTGTAAGTGGCAACCACCTGAAATTCCATCTCAACTTACCTGCCTCCTAAATGACAGTTTAATTTCACTATAATCTTTATTATAATAACCTTTAAACTTGTTATTAGTATTGCTGATAAAGTTAAAAGACTTTCATCTGGTTATTGTGTCTTAGGAAACAATTATTAAATTCCACACTGATTATTAGAAAACCCTATTATTTCATAATAGGCTGGGCAATACTATGCAGGCATCCCTTAATTATTGAAACAGAAGCCATCTCTAAGTGTGTGGAAGTGAAATCTCAGGCATCAAATAATCTACTCACAAACTTCAGCTGTGTTATTAGAGACAGACGGGTGTAAAGTGAAAAGTCCTCTCGTGGTCTGAAATGATAACGTTTTATGGGGATGAATGGTGTCTATGGCTGATGAGTCCTTGCTGGTCCCCAAACATGGCCAAGCTCAAGGTGGACAGATTATGCCAGAAAATTTTAGGGATGCGTGTGTGTGTGTGTGTGTGTGTGTGTGTGCGTGTGTGTGTGAAGCAGACATGGTTTAGCTCATGGCAAGAAGGCTTTTCTCATAGAAACACTCATAGATAAAACACCTTTGCCGAGATTGACAACAGAGGCTGGTCTAGGGCATGGGGAAATCTCAAAAAGAGAATGGGAAAGTGTTTATTCTGGTCCTAAGGACCCCTTCCAAGTGGGAATTATTTCACTCTAACTAGACAGTGCCTTCCTGCCCTCTGTGAATTTTTGCCAAAAAAACAGACCAAGAGCCTCTGTCGGCAGTTGAGGAGAGCCTTTCAGAGCCCAAAGGAAACTTGGGCAGCAAGTCCTTCCAGGAGAAGTACCCTGGATCTCAGAAAAGAGAGGGGCCCCAGCACGTTCTCCTGATCCCAACCCACACAGGTCCCCAACCTGTGCAGCGTTGGGCACATACCTTGTCACACTATGGGGATTTAACACATGTTTCATGATGTTCTGGCCGATGGACTAGGAAAGGAAGCAGCCGAAGCCGGGGTCCCCAGGAGTTCTCCCTCCCCTCAACAGGAGCTCTGACTCACAACCTGTTTGGCACTGCTCAGTCCTCTCTGGTTTCCTGAATCTCCCTCTCTCTAATGCAAAAAGCCTCCATGGCAGATGTTTTAGAACAATGATCCTGTCAATGATGTTTTCTTTTTGCATCCTAGAATTTTTTAAGTGTTTTTGCGGACTTACTCTTTAAGGTTAATTACATCTTTTGGATTAAGCCTTTGGGAAGCCTTTACGGTGGTCCCATGGGATAACTGCGGGCCCCCAGGCTGGAGATCTGTAAATAGGATGGGCAAAAAGAACTGGGAGAGAGGGTGCGTTCAGAATCTCAAGTAATTTGGGAGCGGGCCTAGGGATTGGGATTATTTGGCTGGGCATGGATTTGAAGGTGAACGTGCGTCTGGAGATTGCGGGGATTTCTTTTTCTTGGAGGGCAACAGTGGGTGTGGAGGAATTCGGTGTGCAGAAACAGAAAGGTCTGCTTCAGGCTTCCTCTGGGAGGGCAAGGCCAAGAGGCCAAGGCTGAGAAGGGGCAGGGGCGACCGCGCTGGGCGGGTCTGCACCAACTCCTGGGAGCAGAGGGCAGAGGCGGGAAAGGAGATGGGGTCGTCCGGGCGAGGGTGAGGACGCGGCGAGTGACAGCGCGGGTGGGGATCCCCGGGGCTGGGGCGGGGCGGCAGCCGCGAGCCGGGCTGGGGGCGGGGCGGGGCGGGGCGAGGCGGGGCTCCGGGACCGTCTCGAAGGCTGCGGCGGCCGCGGGAGAGGCGTCCACGGCGGCGGCGGAGCGGGCGGCGGAGCTGGGCGGCGGCGACTCGGTGAGCGCGGCGCGGCTGGGGGCGCGGCAGGGGCGCGGGCGGGGGGCTGCGGGAGCGGGGCTCGGCCCGCGCGGGGCACCGCGGGGCGGGGCGGGCGCCTCCCGGCCATCCTTCTCCCGGACGCCCCTGCAGCTTTCGGGAGGGAGGCAGAGCGGAGGACCCGGTCCTGGAGCCCTTCTCCTGCGCTCGCTGGCCAGAGGTCCGGCTTTGTGCCCCGTTGCCCCCTTTCTGCGGTGGCTGCCTCCTGATTGTGTTCCTTTCCCAGACCACCCTCCCTCCTCCCTCCCTCACTCCCCACCCCCAGGTATCATAAGCTCCAGTCTTGCAGGGGACCCCAATCCTCCCCTTCCCACCACCCGAGGCCCGGGGCTCCTGGACACTCTACAGCCCCAGAAGGAGGGATGGTCCTCCCTCCCCCGCCCCTGTACACCTGGACCCTTCTGCTGCCACCTGCCACAGACGGTCTTAGCCAGGCAGAAAGCTGCTGTGCCTGGGACCCAGCACTCCTTGTCGTCACCCTCTCTCCTCCCTCGGAACCCAGAACCCCAGTTTGGCAAAAGGCACTTTTCCAATATTGAGCTTTGGGAACAATTTGACCCACTTCCCAAAATGCTGGTCCCAGGCCAGCCATGCTTTTTGGTGGAGACACCTGTCTTGTCTGCCAGGAGACATTCTCTGTCAAAATGGGCCAGCCCGTCCCTGGGTCCTCCTCCAAGCGGCTCCTATTTGCTAGCCAATGTCCCCAGAAACCAGGGCCACAAGCTTTTTCATTTAAGGCCTCCAAAGCTATTTCCCCACCCATCCCCAGAATTCCCCCAGTCACTGTTTGGGGAGTGCCAGGTCCAGAACTGATGGAGCCACCCTTCTGGGTCCAGGGCCTGATGTCCTCTCCCACATCCTTGTTTACCTGCCTGCTCCCCAGGGAACCCTAGACAGGGTCATGGGGCTGGAGTTTAGGGTCTTGATCTCCCCTGAACCTCTGGGACCCTCCCTTTTTCCCTGTTAGAAACTTTCCTCTCTGTCACCAGTCACTATCTCCTCTGGATGGGACCTGGGCCATCTACACAGTGTCGAGTCCCCAGGGCACAGAATGCTGATCTGCCACCCTGGGAGGCTGGGACTTGCGCTGGGCCAGCAGGAGGAGAGTGGCTGCTAGCTGAGTCTGGGCTTTCGGGGCAGGGGTCTTTGGGTGGATCGTTTGTCGACTTTCACTGATCTCCGGTTGGGGTTCGAAGGCTTGCTTTGCAGTGGAGACAGGAGGCAGAGCAGGGGCTGTTTTTCCTGCGTGCTTCTGACTGTCTTGTGTTGCCATGGTGACAGTTTTGCCTGTCTTCTTCCTTCTGACTCTTCTGGGAGCTGGTTTTTATTGGTCTGTTGTCCTGTCTTTCATGGCTCTAATTTCTCCTTTCTACTTGCTCTGAAATAAACAGTCATAAACATGGGCACTGGGCCCAGGCTGGGGGCTGGCAGAACTTCACCTCCTGCTGGCCCTGGGTTCCTGTGAGGGGAGAGTGGGAAAGCGAGGTGGAACCAGACCTGCCCACATTCCCTCCTGCCTCTGGGCTCTGGCTCTGGGAAGGGGGCAACAGCATCACAGTTTGGGCACATAGTGGGTGCATAGTGCCTCCGTGCTAAAAATAGATCCCAAACGTGGTGAAGGACTCACCGGTTTTCATCTTTACAATAGCCACGTGGGGCAGGGTGGCTTTCCACTTTGCCGATGAGGAAACTAAGCTCAGAGCAAGTGAGCTATTTCCCTGAGGTCACATTGATTTTAGCACACAGTCAGCCCTCAGTTTTGGTTGAATGAGTGGAAAAGTGATGAGACTGACATACATGCATCTCAGTTGGGCTCCCTGGCCCAGTCCCAGAGGGACCACAGAGACCTCCTTAGTCCAGCTGCCTAAACCCGCACTCCAGGAGTCTCTTGGAAGGTGTCTCCACTTTCCCTGTCCCTGCTGGACTCCTGTGGAGGGAGCTGCCAGGGAGCTGCCTGGTGTGTCCCAAGTGTACCCTTGACCTCAACTGTTGAGGACCCCAGCTGAGAGCAGAGCGAACCACTTGTGACTTCCTGTTTTTACTCAGCACCAAGAAGAATTCAGTTTGCTTTTACTCCCAGGGCTAGATGCAACCGGGTAAGTCAGGGACACAGAGTTGAGTAGACCCTCCCAAGCCAGACCTGGGCAGGGAGTTCATAGCTCCCAGGGCCATAGGGACACCCACTGTCAGCTGTCAGTGAGTCTCCAGTGTGGCTGTTCCCTCCCTTCCCTGGTGTTTTTGCATCAGTACGCTCTTCTTTTCCATGCCCTGTCACTCTCTTCACGTTGCCATGCTCTAGGTTTGTTAAAAGTAAGCTGAGCAAGTATTATGGTAGCACGAAAAGACTAGAGAGTCAACAGCCTCAGTGTCAAATGTTGGCCCTGAGAAAATCAGTTAACTCATATAGCCTCAGTTTCTCAGTCTTTAAAATGGAGTTGACGGCATTTATCCTATTGGCCACATTTGCTTGTTCTTTTAGGATGGAATAGAATAGGCTACAGGGAGTGCTTTGAACATTTTGAAAGGCTGAAGGACCCATAATGTCCTAGCTCTTTTGGGAGATCTCAAAGTTTTTTTTTTTTTTTTTTTTTTTTAATATATATACTTTTTATTGCGTTTTAGGTTTGGGGGTACATGTGAAGAACATGCAAGATTGTTGCATAGGTACACACATGGCAGTGTGATTTGCTGCCTTCCTCCCCATTACCTATATCTGGTATTTCTCCCCATGCTATCCCTCCCCAACTCCCCACCCCCCGCTGTCCCTCCCCTTTTTCCCCCCGACAGACCCCAGTGTGAGATGCTCCCCTCCCTGTGTCCATGTGTTCTCATTGTTCAACACCCGCCTATGAGTGAGAATATGCGGTGTTTGATTTTCTGTTCTTGTGTCAGTTTGCTGAGAAT
>PVKV010006767.1:0-102063 GCA_004027835.1 Alouatta palliata
TGAATAGGAGTGGTGAGAGAGGGCATCCTTGTCTTGTGCCAGTTTTCAAAAGTATTGCTTCCAGCTTTTGCCCATTCAATATGATAGTGGCTGTAGGTTTGTCATAAATGTCTCTTGTTATTTTGAAATATGTTCCATCAATACCTGGTTTGTTGAGAATTTTTAGCATGAAAGGGTGTTGAATTTTATTGAAGACCTTTTCTGCATCTATTGAGATAATCATGTGGTTTTTGTCTTTGGTTCTGTTTATGTGATGGATTGCGTTTATTGATTTGTGTGTGTTGAACCAGCCTTGGATCCCAGAGAAGAAGCTAAGTTGATTGTGGTGGATAAGCTTTTTGATGTGCTGCTGGATTTGGTTTGCCAGTATTTTTTTTTTTTTTTTTTTGAAACAGAGTCTCGCTCTGTTGCCCAGGCTGGAGTGCAGTGGTGTGATCTCAGCTCACTGCAACCTCTGCCTCCCAGATTCAAGCGATTCTTCTGCCTCAGCCTCCCGAGTAGCTGGGACTACAGGCACCCACCACCATGTCCAGCTAATTTTTGTATTTTTATTAGAGACAGGGTTTCTCCATGTTAGCCACAATGGTCTTGATCTCCTGACCTTTTGATCTGCCCGCCTTGGTCTCCCAAAGTGCTAGGATTACAGGGGTGAGCCACCATGCTTGGCCGATTTGCCAGTATTTTAATGAGGATTTTTGCATTGATGTTCATAAGGGATATTGGCCTGAAATTTCTTGTTGTTGTAGTGTCTCTGCCAGGTTTTGGTATCGGGATGATACTGGCCTCATTAAATGAGTTATGGAAGAGTCCTTCTTTTTCTACTGTTTGGAATAGTTTCAGAAGGAATGATAACAGCTCCTCTTTGTACCTCTGGTAGAATTCGGCTGTGAATTCCTCTGGTCCTGGGCTTTTTTTGGTTGGTAGGCTATGAAATCTTGCTTCTGTTTCAGAACTTGTTTCTGGTCTATTCAAGAATTCAGCTTCTTCCTGTTTTAGTCTTGGGAGGCTGTATGTGTTCAGGAATTCATGCATGTCTCCTAGATTTTCTGTTTTTTTAGCATAGAGGTGTTTACAGTATTTTCTGATGGTAGTTTGTATTTCTGTGGTGTCAGTGGTGATATCGCCTTTATCACTTTCTGTTGTGTCTATTTGATTTTTTTCCATTTATTTTGAACCTGTGTGTGTCTGTGCATGTGAGATAGGTTTCCTGAGTACAGCACACTGATGGGTCTAGACGGTACCCCATTTGCCAGGCTGTGTCTTTTAATTGGGTCATTTAGCCCATTTACATTTATGGTTAATATGGTTGTCTGAATTTTATCTTGTCATTATGGTGCTAGCTGGTTATTTTGCATGTTAGTTGATGCAGTTTCTTCAAATTGTCAATGGTCTTTAAAATTTGGTATGTTTCTGCAGTCGCTGGTACCAGTTTTTCCTTTTCACATTTAGTGCTTTCTTCAGGAGCTCTTGTAAGGCAGGCCTGGTGGTGACAAAATCCCTCAGCATTTGCTTGTCTGTAAAGGGTTTTATTTCCCCTTTGTTTATGAAGCTTAGTTTGGCTGGATATGAAATTCAGGGTTGAAAATTCTTTTCTTTAAGAATGTTGAATATTGGCCCCCACTCTCTTCTGGCTTGTAGGGTTTCTGCTAAGAGATCCACTGTGAGTCTGATGCGCTTCTCTTTGTGGGTAACCTGACCTTTGTCTCTGGCCACCCTTGGGATTTTTTCCTTCATTTTAACCTTGGTGAATCTGAGGATTATGTGTCTTAGGGTTTACTCTTCTCAAGGAATATCTTTGTGATGTTCTCTGAATTTCCTGAATTTGAATGTTGGCCTTCTTTGCTATGTTGGGGAAGTTCTCCTGGATAATATCCTGAAGAGTGTTTTCCAACTTGATTTCATTCTCCCCATCACTTTCAGATACTCCAATCAAACTTAGATTTGGTCTTTTCACATAGTCCCATATTTTTTGGAGTCTTTGTTTGTTCCTTTTCATTCTTTTTTCTCTGATCTTGTTTCATGCTTTATTTCATTAAATTGATCTTCAATCTCTGATATCCTTTTTTCTGCTTGATCGATTCTGCTATTGACACTTGAGCATGCTTCATGAAGTTCTCATGCTGTTGTTAGGTCATTAATGTTCTTCTCTAAACTGGTTATTCTAGTTAGCAATTCCTGTGACCTTTTTTCAAGGTTCTTTGCTTCCTTACATTCGGTTAGAACATGCTCCTTTAGCTCAGAGGATTTTGTTATTAACCCACCTTCTGAAGCTTACTTCTGTTAATTTGTCAAACTCATTCTCTGTACAGTTTTGTTCCCTTGATGGCGAGGAGTTATGCTTCTTTGAAAGAGAACAGTCGCTCTGGTTTTTGGAATTTTTAACCTTTTTGTGCTGGTCTTTCCTCTACCTTTGGTCTTTGATGTTGGTGACCTTCAGATGGGTTTTTTGTGTGGACGTTCTTTTTGTTGACGTTGATGCTGTTCCTTTCTGTTTGTTAGTTTTCCTTCTAACAGGCCCGTCTGCTGCAGGTCTGCTGGAGTTTGCTGGAGGTCCATTCCAGACCCTGTTTATCTGCACATAACCAGTGGAGTCTGCTGAACAGCAAAGATTGCTGCACCTTCCTTCCTCTGGAAGTTTTGTCCCAAAGGGGCACCCACCAAATGCCAGTGGGAGCTTTCCTGTATGAGGTGTCTGTCGACCCTTGCTGGGAGGTATCTCCTTGTCAGGAGGCATGGGGGCCAGGGACCCACTGGAAGAGGCAGTCTATCCCTTATCAGAGCTTGAGTGCTGTGCTAGGAGATGCGCTGTGCTGGGAGATGTGCTGTCCTAGGAGATGCGCTGTGCTGGGAAATCCGCTGCTCTCTTCAGAGCCAGCAGGCAGGAACATTTAAATCTGTTGAAGCTGTGCCCACAGCAGCCCCTTCCCCCAGGTACTCTGTCCCAGGGAGATTGCAGTTTGATCTATAAGCCCCTGACTGGGGCCGCTGCCTTTCTTAGAGATGCCATACCCAGAAAGGAGGAATCTAAAGAGGCAGTCTGGCTGCAGTGGCTTTGCCTAGCTGTGGTGGGCTCCACCCAGTTTGAACTTCCGGGAGGCAACTTTATTTACACTGTGAGGGGAAACCCATCTACTCAAGCCTCAGTAATGGTGGATGCTCCTCCTGACACCAAGCTCAAGTGTCCCAGGTCGACTTCAGACTGCTGTGCTGGTAGCAAGAATTTCAAGCCAATGGACCTTAGCTTGCTGGGCTCTGTGGGGTTGGGATCCACTGAGCAAGATCACTTGGCTCCCTGGCTTCAGCCCCCTTTGCAGGGGAGTGAATGGCTCTGTCTTGCTGGCATTCCAGGCACCACTGGGGCATGGAAAAAAAAAAAACATAAAACTCTTGTAGCTAGCTTGTTGTCTGCCCAAATAGCTGCCCAGTTTTGTGTTTGAAATCCAGGGCCCTGGTGGTGTAGACACCTGAAGGAATCTCCTGGTCTGCAGGTTGCAAAGACCCTGGGAAAAGAATAGTATCTTGGCTGGAATGCACTGTTCCTCATGGCACAGTCCCTCACGGCTTCCATTGGCTAAAGGAGGGAGTTCCCCGACTCAGTTCCCTGACCCCTTGCACTTCCCGGTGAGGCAATGCCCCACTCTGCTTCAGCTCACCAGTTCCAATGAGATGAGGCAGGTACCTCAGTGGGAAATGCAGAAATTACCTGCCTTCTGTGTTGATCTTGCTGGGAGCTGCAAACTGGAGCTTCTCCCCTTCAGCCATCTTGCCAGCCACCCCCTCATGGAAGGAGAAGCAGGCACTGTCTTCATAAGGCAGCAAGAAAGACAGAGATATTTTTATTACTAATATCCATTTTTCCTCTTACTGCCTTGCCATTCTCATTGCAGGGAAAAACTTAACATAATTTCATTTTGAATGTTATTTGACAAAAATATAGATTATAAACTACTGTTCATAGGACATAGAATTTAGAAAGTGAGTAGGGAGAAGTGGATTCATGGTGGCTTTTCACTTTCTTTCTCCTTTAGGATTTCACTATTTGGCTACAGTATTATAAAAATTAGAGCTTTTCTATTATTCTCCAGGATCATTAGAATGTACCTTTATTTCTGATGGAAACATTGCATATGGCATGCAAAAAGTTGTGTCCACTACTGTATTAAATAAATTATATCCTAATGAGGGAGCAGTGATTTTCATATTTTAAATTATATATGAAGAGACACAATATTAATATTTAAATATCAATATACAATCTAGAGAGTGTTTATGTATTTTTTAAAAAACTGTGAAGTAGTTATTTTCACCATTTGCAAATGAGGATATTAAGCTTTGAGAATGAATATAACCTTGTAACATAATGAATACTTTATACTGGCATAATTCCATGCTGATCTTCAAAATCTCTGATCCTACATATTTTTAATATTTCATTATGAAATAATGTAGCATGTTATTAGTACTTGTAATCAGTTCATTGTTAATAATATGCTATTTTTATTGTACTATGTAGGTATTTAGATATTTCAAAGTCATTTAAAATAAATGGAAAATAATTTTTTATTTGGCGTCTAAGACATAAGATGGTCAGAGAGGCATCCAGGGCCAGTTGTTAAGGGACAATTTGCAGCATTTTACTGTGAAATGCTTTAAACTATGATGTTTTTGTTGTACTTATTATAAGCATTTGGCCAAGTCTGAACTAGTTGTATGTAGCCATAGTAATAAAAATACTTTTATTTGATTATAATTGGATAATTTTGATTACCTTTTAAACTTTTAAAGACAGTATGTCCTGATTTCTATTTGAACCTCTCAATTTCTTAGATCTCCATTATTTGTTGGAAAAGCGTAATGTTAGTTAATGATGGTTAATTTTGTTCTTTAAACCACTCAACTGTACTTGGAAAATTAAAAAAAGGTTACTAAAATAGCTTTCAAAATATCCATATCTACTTCCGTTGCCTTGGAAATTAAAAATATTACATGCTAAAAAATATTTAGAGACTTCACCAAAGAGGCCATAAGTTAATCAACATCATTAGTCATTGTGTAAATGTAAATTAAAACCTAAATGAAAGACCACCATACCTTATTAAAATGACCAAAATAAAAAAGGATGAAAAGGAAAAAAAAATGGCAATGCCAAGTGCTGATGAGGATGCAGAGCAACTGTAACTTTACATATTACCCTCCAGATGTAAAATGGTACAACCAATTTGGAAAGCAATGTGGCAGTTTCTTACAGTTAAACCTACACATATCGTATGACTCACAGACCTACTCATAAGTATTTATACATGAGAAATAAAAACATATGTCCACACAAAACCTGTTGTAAATATGCTTAGCACTTTTGTTCATAATTACCCCATACTGAAAACTATCCAAATGTGCAGCTGACGAAAGGATACTTAAATTGTTGTACATACAGACAATGGAATATTACTCAGCAAAAAAAAAAAAAAAAAAAAAAAAAAAAAAAAAAAAAAAAAAAAAAAAAAAAAAAAAAAAAAAAAAAAAAAAAAAAAAAAAAAAAAAAAAAAAAAAAAAAAAAAAAAAAAAAAAAAAAACAGACCACTGAACATTGCAGCAGTATGGATTAATGTTTGCTATGGGAAAGAAGCAAGGATTGAAAAAGCTATGTGCTCCATTATTCCATTTGTATAACATTTGGAAAAGACAAAACTTAGAGGGAAGAAAGCAGATCAGTGTTCACTGAGGGATGAAGATAGAGAATTTACTAGAAAGGGATATGAAAGAACTTTCTCAGGTGACGGAACTGTTCTGTATCTTTTCTGTGGTGATATTTACAAGACTATATATTTGATACACTTCACTGATGTGTACATCTAAAGGGAGAAGTATGTCACACATAAATTAGAATGCCACAAAATTGGCATAAATATAAAACATATTATTTTTTTAAAAGTCTAATTTGTGGGATTAAAAATTCCCCAATATATTGATGTGTTTATTTTGGGCTGAAGCTATCAAGGTCTCAACTTTAGATTTTGTATAAAGCCATATAAATGTTCAAAAGTAGCCAATCACAGAATAAAGAGTATGTAACTGTCATATCAGTGCACAGGCTAAAAGAATTAGAAAACAAAGCAATGATTGACATTTTTAAAAATTCAGGGAAAAAATTAAAAAATTTAAAGAGTAAGGTGGAATGCCTTAACTCATGCCACTTCCTCTGGGAAGCTATCCCTGGACATACCATGCAAAATTGCAACATCCTAGACATTCTTGCTCTTTTGCATTTTCTTTCAGTTTTTGTTTGTTTGGTTGGTTTTCTTTAGCAGTTATATTATGTCAAATGGCATGTAAATACGTGTTATATGTATATATATAAACGTATATATGCACATACACACATATATATTTAAACTTATTTTTAATCTTTATTGTAATTTACATATCAGATTTGTCTGTTTTTCATTTATTTAACATCAGCACCTCATAACTATGTGCAGTTTCAGTATGTATATGCTGACCTAATGAATTGATGAACTATTGAACATAACAAATAAGCTTTGTTTTTGACATATAGGATAACCATATCTACAAAGAAGAAGGATGGATTAGTTATTTGTTGTATGGGAACATGTGTGAATGACTAAAAATAAATCAGATATTCACAACCTGTTTAGTACAATTACAATTACAACAAGTTAGGATTCATCACTGAATGTAGATACTAGCTACTATAGAAGGGATTTTTTTAAGCGTAAACAGTTTTTAATACCTTAAAATTGACCTTAAAAATGAGCATGATCATTTTTCGTAGATGTTATTTGCGAGACAACCTATACTTCCTCCATGTTTGGAAACAGAAAGTGATTCAAGGCTGGTGGTCTTTCACACCAGCTTTTCCAAGAAAAGATTAAAACCCTAATGCAATGATTTCTCAGTGTGGCACCAGACCACAACAGCATCAGCATCCCCTGAAACCTTCTGTGAAATGCAAATTCTGAGGTTTAACCCAAGACCAGCTTACTGTACTGCTGAGGGTTGAGCCCAGAAGTTTATGTAATAACAAATTTCTGTGTAACCACAAGTCCATGTTATAGCAAGTCCTCTTGGTAATTCTGTTGTAAGCTAAAGTTTGCAAATTCCTAAGACATCTATTATATGTTAACTTTTCTCCTGTGCCTCTAGAATACTACTAGTTATATATCATCCTTAGGAAAAATTAAGAAAACAACCATCTTTACTTTTGCTCCTAAGATGTTATTTTCTGGAATAATTTATCTTATTTCTGATGGACACAGATCATAAACTCTCTTAGTGTCAGTATGTTGGTGGTATATGTTAGCAGATTTTGCTTATCTACTACCATGGTTTTCTGGTTCCATTAAAACAACAGCTAAAAAGTATCTATATCTACATCACTGATTTTATTAAGCACAATTCTGATAGCTAAAAGCAGAAGGCTTTTATTTAGATTATAAATAAATGATGTTTTGAAATAATATGTGCCAGAATTCTATCATGATAGTCTACTTTTGCTCCCTAGTGTGTGGGAAGTAAGTGAAACATGAGGAAATGAAATATCTTCCATGTCAATAATGTTGTTTACTTTATATATGATAACTTGAAATAAATTCAATAACTTTAGGTGATTTACTGCTGGAGCAATCTCAGATAGCATGTACTCATCATCAAACAGTTCTAAATGATTCTGAATGATTCCTAACATCTACCTTATGGTGACATGTTGTAAGAATTGTTTAAGCACCTGGCGGGGGAAAGGAACAGATATGTTCTGGGGGTAAGATTTGTGGAAAAGTATGCTCTGTTGTCACTAGTGTAAGTAAAAGTAAATTTTCTATCAGTGGTTTGTACTGTAACCTCAAAATATTTATTACAAACGTCAGGATAATTACATTCCATATTTCAAGCAAGTAGTGATGCCACATATTTTGAAATTCCACATCATGATGTGATAGTTAGGAAAGCAGAAACTGTACATCCTCTGCCTGGTTTCAAATTCTGGCTCGAAATTTATAAGCACTGTGGTCCTGAGCATGTTATTTATTTAACATCTATGTTGCAATTTTCTCACCTATAGAAAGGAAGTTATAGTAACACCTGTACTTTATAAAGTTGTTATGATTATTAAATGTATAAAAAATATTAAGTTACTACAAACACTGCCTGGTATAGACTAAGCATTATCTCAGAAATCAAATTATATGCAGATAAATTATTTAGGTCATTTTGTTCAAAGAAATATGTCTTGTTTATAGTCTTATAGATTCAGATAGGCCAAGTATCACAGTCTGCTCTTTCTGCATCGTGACTGCTACCTGGACAGTTTGCTCATTAATATTCATTGTTAAGTCCCTAAACTAGCTTTACCTATCAATTTCTGAGGTTGATAAAAAAAAAAAATACTATACTTGAAAAAGTTTAAATTTTTGATCTCATTAATTCAATGATCAAATATCTCTCAGTCAACTGTTTTGTGCATTGTGCTAAAGGTTGTAGAGGCTTTATAAAGAATGAGCCTTGGTTGTTTTTAGGGAGCTTTTTGTTCAGTGGAGTAAATTCAATATTTATATAATATAGCAGAAGTAGAAAGTGATTATTTTCATCTGAAACAGGAATAAAAAACAGTGACAGTTTAATGACACTTTCTCTGTACTTGGAAGAATAAAAGTGTTGATTCTTACAAAAATGCTGTGAAATAAACATTATCATTATTCCCATTTAACAGTTGTAAACAGAACAAATCTGAAATTTCAAGGTAACTTTCTTTGAGCCACAAAGCACGTCAGTTAGCAGAACCCAGAACCATGTTCAGACTGATTTGATTCCAAACCAGCTTCTTTTTTTGTCTGCTTCTTTGGTAAAAGGATGACAGAAATAAGATCTGTCTGAATTTCCACTGTTGTCATCCTTTTGTTTTAACTTCTATTGTGTCTGATCTATTGATCGTTAGTGATTGGAGAGTATGTTAGTCTCACTTTAGTAAATAGATTTTATTATATGAAGCTCTGATGTAATTAAAATGTGATTCATTTTGCAATAACAAAACAAGGACTAAAATGTCTTCTGATGAAGACATTAATTTTAAATATAGTTAAGTATATTATTTCCAATAGATGTTTAGAAAAATTCAATAGATTTTTCAGAAAACATTTCCAATAGATTTTCAGAAAAAAAATCAATAGATTTTCAGAAAACATTAAAATCAATAAGCTAAGTGTAATTTTACTATTTTATTATCAAATAATTTTATTTTTTTGACATTTAAAAAGCTTATTTGTTAAAAAATGTTTCCTTCCTTTCAATGGGAGGTAATTTTTCTTTTAATGAAGGGGAGCCATGTGGTGAAATTCATCCTTTGAAAACAGTAATCTAGTATCATGATGGAAGATGTGTCCCAGCCCAAAGAGAGGAGGGTCATTCTAAATATACATTCTAGGAATGAGTGGATTAAGATAAATAACATAATCCCATAAATACATTAATAAAGAACTGTAAAAAAGTTTCCACTAATAATTTGTTTTCTCACAGCCCAGTAGGCCAAATATCTTATTCTCTTCTTCCTGCATCACCATTGTAATCTGGTAGTTTATCTCCACAATGGATGTTTATTATTAACTACTTACAATATATAATGTGCTGTGTTTAACATAAATAACTATATCATAATTAGATGTCATTTCTGTTCTGGGAACTTAATACAAACATATATTACTTCTAGTTTGAGTTGGTATGGACTTATCATTTTGCCAAATAAGTTGCCGTCTGTACAGGACCTTATAAAACTGGATTGTATTTCCCCAAGTAAAAATGATGAAGGAAAGTTTTACAGAAACCCAGTGTAGCACAGCATGAAAATCCAGTTATTCCTACAATGTATATTTAGAATGACTCTCCTCTCTTCGGCTATGACACATCCTCCATTATGACGCTAGATTCCTCTTTTCAAAGGATGAATTTCACCACATGGCTCCCCCTCATTAAAAGAAAATTTACCTCTCCTTGAAAGGAAGGAAGCAGATATTTCAATTTAGTGTTGTTTGATTCCAAAGTCACCAAACTCATGACCTCTTAAAAATGGTCCTGTAAAGAACATTGAAACTGGAAACAGAAGTCCTGGAATAAATTTACTTTTGCTTTTTAACAACCAATATGACCTTTCTGGGCACTTGCCAGAGTTTGGTTTGATTTGATAAGCAATTTAATAGCAAAGGAAAAAGTCTGTTTGGGCATTTTTTTTCTCTCTCTCTTCATTTATCTCTGGTCTTTAAAGTGTTTACTCTTCCAAGATAAGCATCTCAAATTCCTGTAGTCATTACTCAAAGGACATTTGTTTTTTTCTAGATTCAACTATCAGACAAGGGAAGAATGAACTGGGGTTATTACTTCCTTTGATCCTGACATTTTGTCTGGCTGCATTTGATGACATTGGAGTTTTTATCCAGGTCCCTGTTAACTGTGTCAAATGGTTTGCTCATATAAGCTTGTAGCCAAGTGAACCCATCACCCTTGATCCCTCTGGACAAAAGCAGAGGGAGGGGAACAAAAACAGATTCCTCAATTAATAATTCTCCCACTGTCAAACTGAATTTCCAGCGGTTGTTTGTACTTGCAAGACTTTATATTATATAATGGGTTTCTATTTATGATTGCTCTCATTTTTGATATATTTATACCTCACATTGTTGTCTAATTTAACATTTTAATGTGAAACTTAAAAAATATTATTTCTTGCTGATTATTAATAATTAGTGTGTAGTTAAATCTGTTTTCAGTCTAACTTTCACCAAAGACACCAAGATGTAAATCGAACTGTTAGGAGAGTGGGCACCTCGGATACCTAAACTCCTTTAGTGTGGCTCCTCCGAGACTTCTTGTTTCCTATGAAAGGCAATTGAGAACAATTTCAAGACTGAAGGCAGTACTAGCCATCACTAAGACATTTTTGGCTACAGTCCATGTACATAAGGGGTGCTGCAGAAGCAGCTGTCAAGGTAATGTTTCTAAACTATGCAGATTCTATCTAGATTTCAGTCGACATCAGTGTATTTGCCTGGGGGCTGTGCAATGACGTTGCGTATCCAGGGTGGACTTATTCCCAGAGAAGAAAAAATGTAAAAGAGAGAAACACACAAATGAGGAAAATATTGCAGAGAAACTGAATTTAAAGAGAAAAAATATATGCAGTAGTGTCTTACTGTAGAACCAATGCTATTATGTACATATTTCCTCTTTGGAGGTTGACAGAGATTATGATTTCCAGCATATTCAGGCAATTATAAATGCTAGCATTTTTTTCTTCTTTTTCTGGTTCACATTCTCTCATGATATAACCTATATCTTTTAATAACTTTTAATATATAATAAAAATTGAGAGACCTAATATTAGATGCTATTGTACATGTGTATTAGCAACACACAATCTCATAAACCATGAAATCTGAGACCAATTATTATAGTGTGCTAATTCTCATGTTTCAAATATTGCAAACTAAAGATTGTCCTCCGTATTTTACATGACCTTGAAAAACACCTGACCTTTCTGCTAAATAGTCACCCAAGTTACTCACATTTTATATTAATAAAAAGTTTTCAGTTAGCCTACCCAGGGGATGTACCATTATTTAACATTTGGTGATCTTCGTGGAAAAATGTAACGATTTAGGTTTAAAAGCCCTGCAGCTAAAGAAACTAACTTCTAAGACTTCAGTGTTTTAAGTGATGTTCAGGAAGTATGAACAAAGAAAATTAATAACTTGTATAAATTTCTAGAATCCTCTTTTGTTATCCCTATCCTTCTGATATTAATATAAATGTATCAATGGGTTTCACATCATTCATGCAGACTCAATACTCTGCTGAATGATATAACCTAGTTTGACCACAGCATTTCAGGTAGACAGTTTTGCTAGCAAAAGTCCTAAACTAAGCCTGCCCCTGAATGTAAGTATAAAATGAACCTGAAATGAAAGGACATGCTTTGTTGTCTGTGAGATATGGCAAGGTTTCTCTTCAGACAGCCTTCTCAGCCTTTTATTCTTTAACTCCAAGTACCCTCCCCCGCAACTTCTCTTTCTTCTCCTTTTCTGCTTTCTAATTTTACTACATGCCCAGGCATGCCACAACACCAACTCACATTTCTTTCCTTATTTGGGAAGGTACTGGCTTTCTAGCCCGCCACAGACGACCCCTTCCTCCTCTCCCCTCTCTCCCATCATGCATCTACCTTATCTAAAAAACTTTAAATGTTTAGTCATCTGATGTCATTTAAATTTTGTATCGTCCAACACTAACCAAGAGAGAAAAGACACAAAAATGAAAACTACATTAGAGATAATAAAAACTCCTACTTTCCTGTGTTCTGTGTGCCGTACATGAGACACACCCTTCTGCAAAAATAAATTTACTAAAAAATCCTTTGTCTAAGTGCTCTTTTTTTCTTATGACTCCAAGCTTTATTTCTAACATTGTCTAAACAAAATGGTAATACAGTCCTCCACAAGCTGAACAGTCTGCATGCAGAGACCAGGTTTAAACTCTGCTACGTTGTAGACAGAAGTACTGAGAAAGGAAAGGCCAGGCCAGTGTGTTGCATAGAGTTGAGCCATTTGAATTCGTTCCCCACTGCAGCAAGTGCGAGTGCATATGGCGGGGAACTCCGGGGCGTCTCAGGATGAGGTAGTGACAAGGAACCTGATGCATGATTTGAGCTTGGTTACAGGAAGCTTAGGGAAAGTCTGAGGAAGTAGAGGCTTGCTTTGGGTTGGGAGTGGACAGAAATTTGGTTGCAATTATGTGACTGGCTATCAGTACATCTTATCTGTAGGTAGAATAGTCCAGGCTGACCATAAAACTGTAATTAGTTAAGAAGTATCATGAATTCATTTTGTGAGAGGGGGAGCTCTTTGGTATTTTGAAATTTTTACAATGACCTTATCTAAAGTGAGTGTCCTTTACGATGTGAATATCCAACAGGAGAACGTTATGGCATATCTGTGAACCCAACAAGTATAAAATCACATTGAGCCTGAGCTGTGGAGTCAGATGAGTTTCCAGTATCAGGGTTGGCCTCTCTCTCTCTCTCTCTCTCTCTCTCTCTCTCTCTCTCTCTCTCTCTCTCTCTCATATACACATTCTCTCTCTTTCTTTCTCCCTCCCCTCCCTGCCTTCCTCTCCCCTCCCTCACCCCTCCTTCCCTCTGAATTGAAATAAATGAAAGAAAGTAACTTAGAAAATTGCAAGAAAATTGAGGCTAGTTTTTTAGTCTGATTTTGCTTTAAACTCAATGGCAGTGGTTTTCAAACTTCTCTGCATGTATCAGGATCACCTGGTTAGAACACAGACTGCCTTACCCTGAGATGTTCTGATCAGAAGCCAAGGTAGGAAGCTGCCCTCCCTCCCTCCCTTCCTCCCTTCCTTCTATCCTTCCTTCCTGAAAAGCTTCCAACATGGCATTCTTTTGGGATTTGTGTTACTACTAAAAACTGACAAAAAATCAAGGAAGACTGTAGGTCCCTGCCCCCACAACTTCACCAAGACATGAGAAAAAGAAAGTCTCAGTCTTAATTTATCCACCTTTATTTTAGTAAGCAGGCATAAACCCTCACATAGCCTCTGCTCTTATGTGCTTCCATATCTTTCCATTCTCAGTCCTCAGAAACAAAGAAGCTACTTGCAGAATTTCCCACTAAAAGGAATGCAGTGATGTAAAGCAGAGCTCACAAAACTATTTCTGTAAAGAGTCAGATAGTATATGTATTAGATTATCTGGCCATTCAGTTTCCTCAAACTATTAAACTGTGTTGTCAAAGTCCCTAAAGCATCTACAGACAATATGTAAACAAATTACAGTACAACTTTATTTACAAACGGACAGTAGCCAGTTTTGGCCTGTCAGCAGTAGTTTACAAAACTCTCATGTAAAGGCAAAACCAGCTGATCTTCTGATCATACTGGGCAACTTCTTCTGCAAAAGATTAGGCATAAAACTAAACAGATGACACCAGGGATGTGGGGCTCACAGTTTTTCTGTCCAACAATATGACTAACCTGTACTAGTTGATTAACTCTCTATCTTGTGCAGATTTCCATGACATGAATGTTGATTCATGTCATGAATCATGAGTCACATGAAATGATGATATAGGGGATTTCAAATGCAAAATAATCAAATGCTAAGCACCTTTTAAACATAAACTGCACACATGTGCTTCAAACTCTTCATACCAAAGTTTTTAAAGTAAATTGCCACTCAGATGATGTATCTGTGAGATTTGGGTTTGGTAGGACAGGGACTCACTCGGGTACCCTAAGTATGTATTGGATATTGAGTGCGAGGGTGCATATGCTGATAAGAGAGATGCATGAAGATTTCATGGGAGGAACAAAACTGTACTCCAGCTTGGCATTGCGAAGGCTGGAAGGAAATGCCATTCAGGAGATGAGACAGAAGCTGGCCAGTTCTTTCGGTTTGCTCCTATATCTTAATAAGACTCAATTCTGCTTTCTCTACTTAACCTCCTTATCCATTCTGGGTCTGTGTATTTTCTCCTTCATAATTTCATACTAGCTGTAGATTTTGCTCAGCCATCCCTTTGGCATTCTTCTATTTTGGGCTCCCTCATTGCCTCTCTCTTTTCCAAGGAATTCCAGCTGCTGATCTTGCTTCTGAATCTTTAGTCATTCACATAGTTCCCGTTTGAATTCTCCAGAGAGAGATTTTAACAACAACTGGATCCCGTTGTAAAAGTATTTTTCCATACTTGGTTTTGCTTTTTCTTTTCTGTGGGGTTGTGGCAGAGATATATAAATGGTGTGTTTATGTTGTCTTTATTTCACATTAAATACACATGAACATCATAGGCATGAGTGAGTGAACATGAACATCGTAGGCAGGAGTGAATGAGTGGATAATATGAACGGAGTGTTGATGCTCTACAGAGTTAACAGGAGATCCACTGAATTTTTTTTTCCATTTAACATTACTTCATAGTCAAAAAAGAACACATCAGATAAACTTTCAGTTATTTACTGAAAGTTTGTTAGATGCCGCAAATTGTGCTTGATGTATTTATGTATTCCACGTAGTAATATCTTCCAAGTCCAGTTTCACAGTTTTTCTGTTGAAGAGATTGAAGCAAAAAGTAGATATAACTTTTTCAGTGACCTGCACCAGTTAGTGTGGTTGAGCCAGAAGTTTTACCCATCTCTGTTATTTCTAGATTTTCTGCTATGCCATGCTCCCTCAAAAGCCAGCATAAGAGCAAAAGCAGGGAGTTACAGGGTGAGCTTCAAAGAAGCATTCTTTGAAGAATATAGGATATCATCATCAAGTATATGGGTCATGATCATGAAGATAAGAAGTTGGCATGGAAAATGGCATCTCAAGGTCTCCTTTTGACCCCTGCTGGGTGTGCCTCCTCCTAGCCTCCTAGCATGGGATAATCTATCATCCCGTTTGCTTTTCCATCTCAGGTAGGTAGAGGTAGACGATATGACTTTACTACCAAAACCTCAGTCAGAATTGCATGGCAGCTATCATTTTTGTCATTCCACTTACTCTTCTAAATCTCATTCTTCCTAATTCCTCAAGCTGCCCTATAGGTTTTTAAACACTGTTTAGGTGTCATTCCTAGACCTCTGCTTTCCTAAAACGGCATATGATCTTAAATGACTCTTTGTCCTTTCTATTTACTTGGGGTGGAGAGGAGAGAAAGGCTTATTCCCATTAATAAGAGTGTAGTACTGCTCAAGATTGCTATAATTGCTTATTAGAAATGACTGATGGCATGTTCTCAGGGAATGTTTGTAATACAAAAGGGAAGTTATCAATCAAAATAATTAATTGTTGGGACCACTGGAAATTTGTTTGCAAGTGGCATTCCTTAGTGTCCACTGACCTTCTTATGCTGTCTCACTTCTTCAGCCACTAATGAAACAAAACGTAAGTCAGGCAATACTGATGGCAAATTGCCTTACTTTCACCTGCAAGGTGAGCTGTCTTAGAGAGTATGCAATTGACTATTAGGAACATATATAGTTCTGAGGCCAAAATCCGTGAAAAGTACTCAAGTTTGGAAAACGGTGGGAGTGGAGAACATCTGCAAAAGGCAGATTTGCCGTCTATGCATTTTGCAAGAGCTCTGCTTGGTGAGAGATTACCTGCTCCCCCCAGATAGCAGATTCTCTCACCTTCTTCATTATAGGGATTTTTAACTCTACTCACTGCTTTTTCAACTGTCTAAATCCTTTTATCCTTATAGCACATATGGCCTCCCACCCTGAAACTGGTAGGCACAGTTTCTGATCTAATTTAATACCCACATTAGAGTATGTTTTAAATATCATTTCACTAAGTCCATAAACAACTATGCTAATGTATGAAGTAGCTTGGCACTGCTCAAAACACATTGCAGTTGCCAACACCATAAAATCCCATTTACGTTTGCTTAAAAGTGTTTGATATTGAATTTGCTTTCCCCTGAACTATAATTAACAACATTCTGAACTGCTTACAAGATTCAATTGACTGGCAATATTAATCACACGTCCACAGAGAAGTTGACTATTATATTTGATTTTTTTCTTTCTTACGTGTATTTGGCATCTAATCACTGATGAAAACTAAGGAAATGGCCCTTTTCACCATGCTCCATGGACATTTATTTTCTCTGTGTTTAGTCTATAAAGATTTTTCCCCGTTTCTGTTGGATACTGATTGTAAATTTCTGTAGACATGGAATTAAACCAAGAAACAGTATTTCTTGTCAAGAGGAACAGTTTATTCCAGATAATTAAATCCAGGAATGTTAAAAGAAAACACAGCAAGAAGCATAAATTAGATTCTATCAAGGGATGTAGGTCATTCCTCATGAATGGATACTGACAAAACAATTTTGTGGGAAGCTTTGAAAAGTCATTAATAGTTTTGAAAATTTTGAACACTAGCACATTTTGAAGAGGAAAGAAACAAGGTTTACTTCTGTGTTTTGAAAATGTACGTCAGACATTCACAGATGTTTCAATGTTTCATTTTTTTATACTTGACAGTATCTTTGAACCTGCATCTAAGATTTCTGTACATACACAATTATAAATGCTAGGGAGGTCTTTTTTGTTTGTTTGTTTGTTTGTCTGTTTTATTTGCATTTGTCCAAATACCATTTGGAAATACAAAGAATAAAATGTAAACATCAAAATAGAATAAATTTAGAAAAACTGAGATCTTCCCAGTGATTGTAGAACTGTTCTCTTATTTATAAAAATTATATAAAACTGTACTGAGTACAAAGTCCCAGAGTCAGACTGTAAGCTCCAGGCACACAGGGGTACTTTACCATTTGCTTAGAGCTGCAGTGTAAGAGGACAGTAAATATTTGCTGAGTAAATCAATGAGCAATAATAATTTAGGTTAGGATTTCTAAATTATTTTCCATAGCAGATTGCTACTTACACTTGGAAATTAAATAATAAAATTGAACACTGGAAAATTGAAGCATAATAAAATTAACCTCTTCTTGTCTGTAACTTGAGGTGAAGGATGACACCTGGATCATAGGGTGATTATGGTGTTGAAAGAGTGACTGGTATATGCTAAGCACTATATTAGAGATTATGGTTATTCAACAAAACCTTAATACCTAAACTCTCTCTAGGTATTAAGGTCTCATACAAATATATTAATGTATTGATTTTTCCAGAATGCACACATCAACCATAGAACACTTAGGCTTGCTTTGAATCTGGAAATAAATAAGAAATATATATCTTGCAAAACCAACCCTGATTACGAGTTTGCCTGTTTCTCCCTAGCCGACTTACCTTTTGCTGTAGCACCTACACCCATTCCCATTCCTTCCTAGCATTCCAGATCCCCCTGCACACACACACATACACACACACACACACACACACACACAGAATTATGATCTGTGTGATTTTGACACACATAAGTATACACTTACATAATAATCATTATAAACTTACAACAGAGTTTCTGATCTGATGGTGCCTGTGGTTTCTGATAGTGCCTGTGGTTTCTCGACTTCTCTGCACTTTCTTGCATCTCTACGTCTTTCTATTTGTCAGCATTTCTGCATGAAACATCATACCTTGCCATTTTTCAAGCCACAGTTCTCATGGCGTGTACTCTGACCCTGATTGTATCAAGCTAAGGCAGGTTTCACATTTTGCATTCGTAAGTAGCTACATTATGTTGCTGCCATGACTCTCTCTATAGAATGTAAACTACATGAGAACAGAGACTATGCATATGTATTTTCATCTTCCAGTGGTTAGAGGAAAGCCAAAGCTTGGCTTCCAAAAGCCATGTTTTCTCTCCCTGTTGCCTCCCTTTTTCTTTTCTTCCTTCTTTTCTTCCATCTTTCTTTCCTCTCTTCCATCTATAAATGGACTCACCTGCAAGTACTAAGTGCAACAAATAATGAAACTAAATATGTAAAATAGTTACCAATAATAATACTTCTTCTAGAATATTCCAAACTTACTTAACTTTGAGCCATATTAAGGTGTGAATGAGGAGCACACAACATCAATAAAAGAAATATTTGGTAAATATTAGTATTGAGCCACATTAGAAAGTCATTCTTTTTCTTTTATTCAAAAGAAGGAAAAGGGAAGCAGAATTTTATGTCTTAGATGTTTGAAGCAACTTTCTTTTTTCTAACTTAAAGCACATGTAATAGAGATACTGTCTTTCTATATACAGGATTATCCTAAAGGGAATCTTGTTCTCTCAAAAATGTTCTGGTAGTTTGAGCTAAGATGAAATTAGATAAGAACATCTTATGCATTTCCTTACGAGTTTTGTTTCTATACTTCTCATTTGGGCTATAGCATTTTTTTCTGTTATAGATGAGATAACAGTGCAAAATAGGCACTGCAGGATGATTTGCCTCTAAGGAATTTTGAAGTGTGTGTGTGTGTGTGTGCGTGTGTGTGTGTGTGTATAGAATGATTATCCTTTGAAAACTTATCTCTCTATATTTTATGAAATTTATTACCCTTTTAAAACTGACATTTTCAAATCATAAATACTGAAGAAATCTCATTATTTTAGATACGTATGTTATTTAGTGTCACTTAATATAAAATGAAATGAGAACCTTTCTGGTGCATTTCATCTGTACAATTTTTTGCTTGTTATTTTCATCTCAATTAATATATTTTAATGCAATTTATTAAATATCAACTCAATTCCATGCATAGGTTACACATAAATTTCAGATTGCCAGATTTTCATTTTAATATCATGTGCATTCTTTACTTAATTATGGTAAACATGTATTTATTGATATGTTGCTAAAAGGATATAAAAATAGCAAGCTATTAAAATACTATATACAATTTAAATATTTCTGTTTTTAGTTTTTGATTTTTGAAATCACATCTTTTTGACTTTCTTGTTACACATTATTGTGTTATATTTGCTGATGCAAAATATAGTTTCACATTGGGGCATAAGCTTAATTATTGAACACCTACGAAAATAATCAGTTTATACAGTTTTAAAAACTTGTTTACTTTGTAGATTGTTTATTGTTATGGGGTTATTTGTGAACATACAGGGTAGAATTTTTATATTGGTTTCTATTGCACAGAGTGTAAGCATTATTTAAAATCTTCTTTTGTGTATAGTTCATTATAACTGGAGATGAAAAATACAAATTGTATAATATTACCTATATTATACAGTTTTCCTGTGATTTATTTTTTGATATAATAGATTTTTTTTTTTAGAACAGTTTTAGTTTCTCAGCAATACTGAGCAAGCAGAAGGTCCAGAGTTTTCCTGTACACGCTCTGCTCCCAGTGCTCAGGTCTCCCATTATCAACATCCCTACCAGAGTAGTCACACTTTGTTACAATTGATAAACTTTCTGGACACATCATTAGCATCCAAAATCTATAGTTTACACTATGATTCACTGTTGATATTGTTCATTCTACTGATTTGGACCAAGGTATAATGGCATGTGTCCACCATTATAGTATAGCATGAAATAGTTTCCTTGTCCCCAAAATCCTCTGGGCTCTGCCTCATTCTTCTCTCCACCCAAACCCTGGCAACCATTGATTTTTTTCATGGCTCAATAATTTTACCTTTTCCAGAATGTCATACAGTTGGAATCATACAGTTTATAGCCTTTATAGATGGACTTCTTTCACTTAGTAATACGCCTTAAATTTCTTTAATGTCTTTTAATGGCTTGGTGTCTCTTTTCTTGTTAGTGATGTGATTTGTTTTAGTGTAAGTTTTAAAATGTGCAAACATATTTATCTTCCATGGCTACATTTGTTGACAGCTGCTTGATAGCTGTTGGCAGCTGCTACATTCGTTGATAGCTGCTTCATTGGTAGAGTGAGATAAGAAAGAAGAACAGATGTATGTCTTAAATCACATGCAAATTAGAAGTAAAATATTGACCAGGTGTGGTGGTGTGCACTTGTAGTTCTAGCTACTTGCAAGGCTGAAGTGGGACGATCTCTTGATCTCAGGAATTCAAGGTTACCGGGAGCTGTGATCATGCTCCTGTATTCCAGCCTGGGCACACAGTAAGACTTCATCTCTAAAAAACAAAAAGAAAGAAGTAAAATATGGTTATTGTGTTTATCTCCCTTTATCATTAGCAAAAATTAATGTAAGTGTACTTTTCCCAGTTATCAAATTAGTTAACATATTCACAGCCTTTTGGAGATGTGACATTTTATTATTGATTGAAATCACATATTTTTATCAGAAATTGCAAACTTTGAGGCAGATGTGTAGGAGACACATCTCTAGCTACATTTCTCTATTTCATAGAGGTCGATGTGATTCAAAGAATGGTCCACAGATTGGTGCTCCTCTGTAACCTGAGTGGGATGGGTGCAGAAATTGAGCGTCAGCCCTGGAAAAGCTTTCACAGCAACTTGACAGAAAAATTGTATATTGATTAATTTTAATAGCAATGCATTTGCTTTTGTATTTTGCATGTCTTTGTTTTCATTTCAATTTTTAATTGCTTAATTTTCTTGTATTTTATAGAAGATTTATCAGTAATGCATTGGAAAAAAATCAAACTGGTTCTTCATGACAAATAGCTTTAGAAGTGCTGCCACATAGTACAGGAGTACACAGCAAAGTTTACTGAATTTGAAATTAAACAAAATGAGTGCACAGTAGGGCAACTTAAGTTAACAATAACTTACTGCATTTTTCAAAATAACTGAAATAGCAGAATTGGAATATTCCTAAACCAGAAATGATAAATGCTTGAGGTGATGGATATTTCAGTTTCCCTGATTTGATCCTTACACATTGCAAACTTGTATCAAAACATTATGTGTATTCTATAAATATGTGTAACTATTATGTATCCATAAACATTTTAAAAAGAAAATGAGTGAGGTTTGACCTTCTTTCTTTGAACATCCTGACAATAGAAAAATGAAGCACTCTTGTGTTAAATGAGAAAAAGAGTTTCCAGAGGTTTTCCAGCAACTCCTCGCCCTCCCTCTGTGGAAGAGAACCTTTAAGATGGCCGCCATGGCCCTTACATTCTGATATTCATGCTTTTGTGCTCAAATGTGGGCTCGTGACTCACTTCTCACGAAACAGTGCTATAACAATAGGATGTCCTTATGAAATCGGCTTTAAAAAGACCGCATTCGATAGTAGCCATCCTCCCACACTCTCCTGAAGTTTTCTCTCTAAGGGAGGCCACCATGTGAGTTGCCCTTTGGAGAGGCCCATGCGGCAAGGAACTCGAGCTGAGCCAGTGAGAACCTGAAGCCCTCAGTTCAACACATAGCAAAGAACAAAATCTTGCCCCCAAATACGTGAAGGATTAGAAGATGAGCCTCCCTTGGTCGAGGCCTCAGAAGTGCAGGCAGCCCTGGATGACACCTTAGTTTTAGCCACGTGAAGAGGTGCAGGTAGCAGAATTCTACTCAACCATGCTCAGATTTGTGAGCCTCAGAAAGTGTAAGATAAATATTTGTTATTCTAAGGGGCTAAATGTTGGCATAATTTATTTTGTAGCTATAGACAACTGACGCACGTTTACTAAAAAAGGGGGCAAGTCACCTACTGCCACTGCAAACTCAAGTGGATTCTTGGGAACCGTGGTTAGCTGCTGTCTTTCATATAACCCTAGACTGATTGTTATAATTCTCAGTTTGAGTTTCAGGAAAACTAGCTATTTTTAAGAAAATGTGTGTTGATTATTTGTCAGTGTTACTATAGTGTTTTGAAAAAGTGAAATCTAAAATATAAATATTGGGACAAACCCCAAGATATACACATTACAATAAATTTTTGAATAGTGCAAAAGGTTATTTTTGAAAGTCTTCTGTTTATATAGTGCCAAAGAGGTAAGAAAGGATAATAGTCACAAATGAAAGCTTTTAGATAAGAATGAATCATATTTTAGTTAAAAGATTTGAGAAACGAGTAAACTATGCATGTAACACTGTTGCTGCAGATAATAGCAATTATGCATCAGACTCTCAATTTATGTGTGTAGAAACCAAGTAACAACAATGAAATAAATTAAAAATAGCATCTTAAGAACAAAAAGCAAAACTCAGTGGGAACAAAACAACTTTTAGTTGTTTTGTCTAAAAACAGATATGTTCAAAAAAGGTATTCACAGGTGTTAATCACGATAAAGGACTCAGAGGGAAATAATTAAAGTTGGGTTATACATACATACTCCCAAAGACCTAACGAGTGTAAAATACAAAAGAGCTTATTTTTGCTGCTAGAGGCAAAAAAGAAGCACAGCAGTACATTCTTGACACAATAATGAAACAATGAATACAACATTTCTCAGGATAGTCCATTCTTAAAAAGATAACTATTACTTTACCTTCATTTATGATGACTGTTACCCATTTTACACAGTATTTGGTTAAAATTTTGAACAGCGCTGTATTTTTATTGACTCTGCATGAAAATATTTAATCAGACTGACATGCATTTAACATGTAAATGTTATATAAATTTATTTTTATTTATATTTGATGAAATGATTAAACATTCTTATAAACTATATGCAGTATTTAGCATTACAGAGGATTTAAAAATTATGAATTTTGGACACTAATATAATGCTCTTATAAATATCAGATGCAAAATGAATATGTAAATACTATAAATATTTTTATGTTAATATGATACAATTATATTAATATTTATTGTACATATATTAATATTTATTGTACATGTGGAAACAAATTTTCACAAATAATGCAAAATAAATATGGAAATATTGGTATTGTTATCTTGTTTAATAACTAAATAATATCTAAAGTTTTGTTTTACTAATCTAAAAAGCATTCTAGGATTAGGAGCACATTTTTAGTACTTAGAGGGGCTTGACCTTAATTTAACCTTTGATTTTCATTTTAAATTGAGGATCATGAAAATGCAGAATAGATATTTGCAACCTGTGCCTAAAATTTTTTTGTGTAGTACATCATAAAGCTTTTTATAATCATATTTTCCTTGGCTTCAGATTATATGTCGTGCTTTCTTTTTCTAAAAATATGATTAATTCATCTTAGATTGTATCCAAAGCTAAATGAGATACTGATGGTCAGAAAAGAAAAATAAAAGTACTTAGAAAATTTAGAGATGTTAAGATTTGAGACTAGACTTATGCAAATTCTATTAATGTTCTTAAAATTAATGTTTTTTAAGAACAATAAAAATCTTCCCCAGCTCCACAAAAGATTTTTTGTTTCCTGTGTGGAAATAAAGAAGTATTCCATTAAATATTGTTTTCTCACTTTTTTGAAGCTTCTTTTATAGGTGAGGTATAGGGTAGTATAAGATAGTGTAGAACAGGGGTCTTATTCAGTAAAAGACCAGATAGTGAATATTTCAAGCTTTGGAGGCTTTATGGCCTCAGTCATAACTATTCAACTGTCTGCTATAGTAAGCACTAAAGCAGTTATAACAATATGTAAAAGAAGGATTGTAACTAATAAAACTTTATTTACAAAAACAAGTGGTGGGTCTGGGCTGTAGGCCATCATGGCTGCTGACATGTGGTATGCTGGAATGGTTTCAAACGCAGGCTTTGGGCTACACTTCTGGGGTTGAAATACCAAGAGTACTTCTAAGTAGTTGTGTAAATATTAGCAGATTGTGTAATCTCTCTTTGCTTCACTTTCATATCTGTACAATGGGAGTGATAGAATCACTTACCTCTTGCAGATATTGAGAATAAAGTGTTTAGAATAGTTCCTGATACAAGGTAAGTGAGTAGTAACTTCAAGCCATTATTTTCCTTAAAGTTTTTTACATGTATTAATGTCTTTACAGTTATAATGAAGATTCCCAATATTTAAAAGTTCCTAATTTATTTGTTTCTTTGTGCCTTTCTTTGACATAAATGAATCAGAAGTTTTATATATCAATGTAAAATTAGCTAGTACACATTCTCTATATATTCAGAGGGATTCTAACCTCAATTTTCAGAGACTTTCAGAGACAAATGAGGAATTATCCCAATGGCACTGTCCTTTTTACACAATTGATTTTATTTATGTTTTTAATCTGTGGTGAGTCAGGGAGCATAAAACGCTCTGTAAAAAATAAAGGGCTCACCAAAGTATTATAAATGAATTATTTCAGGATTCTAGGCCACAACATAGAAAAATGAGTGCCACTTGGGTAATAAATACGACACTTGGGGGCTTGAAATAGATAGTTTGTCTCATATAGATAATTCCTTTCTACCCAGACAAAGCTTTACCTAATCTATCTTGTGAACAAATCATGCCTTAACTATTTCTGCACAGGAAAGTTTTCTCTTTTGTGAAATTTATTGGCTTAACTATTATGCTAGCCATTCTTCCCATAATAGGATGAGATGTGTAAATGAGATCATATATATGCCATAATCTATAAAACATTTCAGAAAAAAACAGATTTCCGTTGCTATTTTTTAGCTTTAGAACTAGCAATGCCTTATGATTTAGCTGAGCTGTAAAATATAGCAAGCAATAAAAGTTAATTATAATAGGAGAATTCTAAAGTTTTGTTTGAGAGGGTTTGGGGGATTATAATCACAAAATACAAAAATCATAGAAAATTTCTCTCTCAACTCCTTTGCATAGAGTTACAAAATCATTATATTATTTATACTTCTGTGTAGATATATAAAGATTAACAAAGTATTTGTCAGTAAGTGGAACAGTAGCATATTAAACTTGTGAGGTTGACCGAAAGGATGGAGAGGCAGACCCAGGGTCAGGTTTAGCAAGTTTATTTCAGCTTGCCAGGCTGGCTGCCTCACCACAGCCAGTGAAGGCAGCAGCCTGGCTTACAGACTATTGGGGTTATATAGGGGGTTTGCAGGTAGCTGGGTGCTATTCTAACAAAAACTGCATCTTGGTTCTCAGGGGCTGACATTCTGTTTAATTGGGTCAGCATCCAGGGTTCGAGAGCCGGGTATGACCACATCCTGGAACCTAGGTGTGCTGTTTACAAGGCTCGAGGCTGTTTTTGTTATGAGCTTGGCATTGCAGTGGAGAATGGGGAGGGGGAGGTCTATGGACTTGCCTTGCTGTGACCCTAAGAAAACTTTGCTTTGATTATGGAGATTTGAATAAAAGTAAAAAGATTGTAGAAAGGTTAAAAATCAGGGCTGTCTCTGTCATTTATACTTCCCCCAAATATGAATATTTTTCTTTTTGACCTTCTTCTTGGGAAAAAGCAGGATCTTTCAGTGTGGGACTTCTGGCCCAATCTTTTCTTCCCTGGAGAAGATTAGGGGCACAAAACACTTTCTGCAATTTTTGTTGTGTTTGTAATTATGTCCTATTTGGGTGGAATGTGAGACTAGGACCCATTTTTCCACTTACTGGATTGGGGAAAAAGAATTCAACAGCTATGGTCGTTGCTTTCAAGCAAGACTTAATCAAAGCGAATGCGTCAAGATTGAGAAGTTAGTCAGGAAAGTGGGTTTTGATTCAGAATAACTGATGGGTAACGGGATGAATTATTCCTTCAGACCATGGGAGAGTTTATCAGTACAGATATCACTGTGTGGACACAAATGAACCAAGTAGTTGACCTTTCCATGTAAAGGTCAATTCTACGCTATACCCAAAAAAGAGACAGCCTTTTACAATACTACTGCTAAGGAGAATCAATTCTACACTATACCCAAAAAGGAGACAGCCTTTTACAATAGTACTGCTAAGATGTTCACTGTAATAATATAGTGTCAATAAATATAGTTAGTAGTACCATAGCTGAATCTAAAGTTAGTTTGTATGTATTTCAAATGGATGACTGTATACAAAAGTCTTATATGAAATCCTAGAGAGTTTGACATGAGACTTCAGGTAAGAAAGTGAAATACTATGGAAACATTATTAGCTAGATTGTGTTGATGTAGATTGACCAGAATATTCTTTCCCCCACACAGAACTGGACTGTCTTATTTGCTTAGAATATGAGCATATTTTATCAGAAATAGCTACCATTGATAATCATCATTTTGACATTCATTTTATATTTGAAGTGTGCCTTCAAAAGTATTATCCTCTGTGTCTCACTTTATAATGATGTGATTTTTTTTTCAACAGTTAAAAAAAACTTTGGAGCAGTTAATATAAGTTACAAAATAGTCGTGGGAATATGTGACAAAATTTTGTCCAGTAGACTTCAGTCATGTCTCTGTTTACTACTATTTAAAAGTGGGATGCTTTGTTAGCATTGCTATTCAAACATAGATTTTAGTAAGATTTTATTGCCGAAACAGCTCTTCATAGCCACTGGGGTGGCTTAAATGACTTAATAATGGCTACCATAATGCCTGAGGATTACTTTTTATGTTCATCTATAGGCATTTATGGAGTTTTGGGCATCAAGACTCCCCTATTCCCAATTGATTTTATACAAAATCTATGAGGATGTTTAAGCAATCTCTGACCTAGTTCTGTGCCAATTGCAATTATTCCTTCAGACCATGGGAAAGTTTATCAGTATAGATGTCACTGTGTGGACACAGTGAACCAAGCAGTTGACTTTTCCATGTAAAGTCATCCTTCTGATCCACTTCAACTGTACAAAGCCTGGTTGTAACCAGTTATTGGGAAAGGAAACCAGTTTCTTCATGCTGGGTGTGGGGTTTATTTACATTGATGACCTTTCTGAACTTAGTTATATTTTTTATTTATAAGAAAGTAGAAATTTAGTCAGATATATTTGTATGTTATTTATTCTAGCTAAATATTGTAAGCAATATAAAGGCATAGACATATGAGAGCATAGCTAAATAAATGACGGCAAATTCATACCAAAAGGTATTATATAGTTATTAACTATTTTGAAGAAAAAAACCCATACAGTTGTACAATGTTCTTAATAAAATGTTACACAAACATCTGCATTTAAAGTGGAATGTTTAATATGCTGTCAATGTTATAAAACATTTATGAAGAAAATCTGTTACTCGTAGCAGTATTTTGTTGTAAGATATTTTGATTCATTTGTCTTTAGTTACCAACAACTCCACATCAGCAGTTTTCAGATGAGTGATTTTTCTTCCAGAGGACATTTGGCAATAACTTGTCACAATTCTCTTTTGTCACACTTTCAGAGAATATCCACACTGATGAGTAGAAGCAGGGGACGCTGCTAAATACCGAGAAATGTACAGGAAAGTCTCCCCACCCCTAACACAACAAAGAATTATCTGGCTCAAAAGGTCAATAATGCCAAGACTGAGAAACTATGCTCTACAATATATGTTTTCAATAAAGTGCATATATATTTTATTTAAAATTAGAGAAAAAGATACGGCATTAAAATCACAAGGAAAAAGTTTAATAAAATACATGAATCCAATTTTTATGTGGATTTTATTTTATGGAAAACTTACAATATTATTTCTGTAAGTACAAGATTTTAGCAGTGGTGTAATATTCAATTTGTGAATGGTCTCTGTAACTCACTAGCATGCGTTTTTGAACGTGTGTGACAAAAATCCGACTTTTCCTCTTGAAACACTCAGGATTCGTTTCAGTCATTTAAACCCAGAATTTCTCCAGTTGAGGGCATTTCTTGTAGTTGCTTTCTAAATCCCTGGTTGACTTACTTTGCATCAAAATTGAAGCCTGAGAATGACCAATATTCACACAAAGCTTTCAAAACAAAAGAAATTGCCCCTGAATGAACATTTATGTAAAAGTACTTTTATTTCTTACCCTGGCAACATTCCTAAGATTTAATGAGGTGAAACTGGTTTTTTTTCTGATTTTTTTTTAAACAAGTCTAATGATGTGAGAACAGAAAAAATATGTCTAAAATTGGCTTAGTAGTGGAACGACTTTGCATTTCTATCATATGTTTGTTTGATCCTCACAGTGGCCAGACTTCGAGCTTGCCCTTGACATAACCGAGAGAATGAAGTTCATGTTTTGCAATTGTGATTATGGATTTTTAAATAGCTGTAGTCCCAAACGAACCAAACGACCATATTATTCTGAAGAAAGATCATTAAATGTAATTGAGATCAGATTTTAAAATCGAATTCTTTTTAAATATGCATTCCCCTAATTCCTGCTCATCTCTACAGGTGTTGGGTGTTGCAAATGCCACGTGTTATGTGAAACACTCCCCTTTGACATGATCTGACTTCAGTGCTAACACTGACAGTTCTACACCTTTTCCACCTTCTTGGGCTCTGTGATGTTTATATGAATGGAGTCACTGTCATAATAAAAACTTAGCCACATCATTTTGGGTGTTGCCACTGGTAGCTGTACCATGTCAGAATAGTCTGAGATGATAGCAAAAACATTTGCCTTCTTGCATTTACTATAGCAATAAGTTAGGCATTTACAAATTTGCTTCATTTGACTGTTTTTCTTTTTTCTTTGGAGAGGGGCAGTTTAGACATTGGATTTGAAAATAGTAGGAGAAGTTTATGGCTGTTTGTAAGAAACCAGAAAAAGAAAAGATTTGGTGAGCTTTCCCATGGTGTTACCCAAAGACACCGATAGACGTACACTTGACCCTTATGAGTAGCTATTAAGATTACATAGACACAGGGAGGGGAACACCACACACTGGGGTCTGTTGGGGGGTGGTGGTCTAGGGGAGGGACAGCAGAGGGTGAGAAGGTTGGAGAGGGATAACATCGGAGAAATGCCTGATGTAGATGACGGGGGAGATGGAGGCAGCAAACCACCATGGCATGTGTGTACCTATGCAACAATCCTACAAGGTCTGCACATGAACCCCAGAACTTAAAGTATAATTTAAAAAACACGAAACAGATGATACTGTTTATTAGACTACTCAAAAGGTAATAGGCAAATTAGTTTTATAGAAAGCCTCTCTTTCGAAAATTCATTAATATTTTAAATTATCAAATCATAATTGTATACATTTATGGGGTACAGTGTGGTGTTTTAATGTATGTATAAAATATGGAATGTTTAAATCAAACTAATTAACATAAAAAAAGATTTAGCACCTCCTCTAGTACAGATACTGTGTTGGCGTTTTACACATTTGATAACTAATCGCAATATACCCCCTCTCAAATAAGTAGAGTTTATTGTTCCAGCTTTAGTCACAGGGATCCGAGGAGAGTCTAGGCCATCTTCTTTTCTAAAGTCATGAAGCTAATGAGTGGTAGAGCCAGACTTAAAGTTCTGGTTTGCCTGTCTCCAAATCCATCACTCATCCATCACTTACGTGTGCACGTTCAGCTTTCTGTTCAGCTTCAGGAGAAAACTAAACCTGTAGCTGCCCAATTCCTCCCCATGCTTGAAACAAATAATAGTCATCATCTTCAAATAATAAGATACATTTTTAAAACTAAAAGATATTAGGTGAGTATGTAATGATGCTTAGCTCAAGTTTTGGGACTTGAGGGGAGTAACTTAATTTGAAAGTCTAATCTTCCAAGAATGGTATCATGCTATAATTGTATTTAAAATATTTTTAAGACAATACATAATCAGTGTTTATTTAATTATCCAATGGCATTATCCTTCCTTAATCTAATCCTAGATAATTTATTGCAAAATCTGTGGGTGTAGATTGCTATAATTTGCCCTCCTCTTAATATAATCCTGTCTGTATACAAATATATCTACTACAGTGATGTCTTGTGATTTTTTTTTTTAAGTTGAAATTGGTGGGGTGGGATTACGAAACGTAGTGATGAACTGTTAAAAAACTTTTGAGACTTAAAATTTTCATAAATAAAGGATTGTATTTATTTCTGTGATTAAAATCAGTGCTACATTTTCTTATACACTGGAGACACTAACAAAGAGGTTAGAAAGAAGATTTTAGAAAGGATGATAAGTCATTATATAAAAGGAATAACTACACTTGTATGTTTATCACAGCACTATTCAGAAGAGTAAATATTTTGGATTCAGTCTAACTGCCCATCAACAGAAGATTGGATAAAGAAAACGGAATACTGTTCAGCCATAAAAATGGAATGAAATTATGTCTTTTGCCTCAACATAGGTGGAACTGGAGGCCATTAAGTGAAACAGCTCAGAAAGAAAAAGTCAGATACCTCATGTTCTTACTTATAAGTAGAAGCTAAATAGTGTGTACACATAGACACAGAGTGTGAAATAATACACATGAGATACTTGGAAGTGTGGGAGGGTGTGATTGGTGAGAAATTACTTGATGGGAACAGTGTGCACTATTCAGGTGATGTTTGCACTAAAAGCTGAGACTTCATCCATATGTGATATTCATGTAACAAAACTGCATTTATACCCCTTAAGTTTATACAAAGAGAGAGAATCTCTGCTTAACCCTGTTGAATTCTGTAGGTTCTGTAGCTTTTCAATCAGCTGACTTGAGTAGGTCTAATAGTATAGAGCTGGGAAATGTGACAGCTTCACCATGATGAGCCCCTCCTCTGGCAGGTTACTATAGTGAAAACAGTGACCTGATTTCAAGAGTGACATCTTTTTATTTACGATAAAATATGATACTAATGAGGTACTTCTATAAGGCCTTTAGAGTGGTAAAAATTGTAAACAGACGTAGTCCATTTGGCCTTTTTTTGTTGCACTTTACGTTCTGGGGTACATGTGCAGATCATGCAGGATTGTTGCATAGGTACACACATGGCAATGCGGTTTGCTGCCTCCATCCCCATCACCTGTATCTGGCATTTCTCCCCATGTTATCCCTCCCCAACTTCACCACATACCACTGTCCCTCTCCTAAATACCCAACAGACCCCAGTGTGTTTGGCTCCCCTTCCTGTGTCCATGTGTTCTCATTTTTCAACACCTGCCTATGAGTGAGAACATGCGGTGTTTGATTTTCTGTTCTTGTGTCACTTTGCTGAGAATGATGATTTCTAGATTCATCCATGTCCCTAGAAAGGACACAAACTCATCCTTTTTTATGGCTGCGTAGTATTCCATGGTGTATATGGGCCACATTTTCCTTGTCCAGTCTATCATTGATGGGCATCTGGGTTGGTTCCAGGTCTTTGCTATTGTAGACAGTCCCACAATGAACATACACATGCATATGTCTTTATAATAGAATGATTTATAATCCTTTGGATATATACCCAGTAATGAGATTGCTGGGTCAAATGGAATTTCCATTTCTAGGTCCTTGAGGAATCACTATACTGCCTTCCACAGTGGTTGAACTAATTTACACTCCCACCAACAGCGTAAAAGTGTTCCTATTTCTCCACCTTCTCTGCAGCATCTATTTTCTCCAGATTTTTTAAAGATCACCATTCAAACTGGCGTGAGATGGTATCTCAGTGTGGTTTTGATTTGCATTTCTCTAATGACCAGTGATGATGAGCATTTTTTCATGTTTGTTGGCCTCATATATATCTTCTTTTGAAAAGTATCTGTTCATGTCCTTTGCCCACTTTTCAATGGGTTTGTTTTTTTCTTGTAAATCTGTTTTAGTTCTTTGTAGATTCTGGCTATTAGCCCTTTGACAGATGGGTAGATTGCAAATTTTTTTTCCCATTCTGTTGGTTGCCAGTTCACTCTAATGATTATTTCTTTTGCTGTATAGAAGCTCTGGAGTTTAATTAGATCCCATTTGTCTATTTTGGCTTTTGTTGCCAATGCTTTTGGTATTTTAGTCATGAAGTCCTTGCCTATGCCTATGTCCTGAATGATTTTGCCTAGGTTTTCTTCTAGAGTTTTTATGGAGCCAGGTCTTATGTTTAAGTCTTTAATTCTTCTGCAGTTAATTTTAGTGTAAGGTGTCAGGAATGAGTTTAGTTTCTGTTTTCTGTACATGGCTAGGCAGTTTTCTCAACACCATTTATTAAACAGGGAATCCTTTCCCCATTGCTTGTTTTTGTCATGTTGTCAAAGATCAGATGTTGTAGATGTGTGGTGTTGCCTCTGAGGCCTCTGTTCTGTTCCATTGGTCTATATTTCTGTTTGGTACCAGTACCATGCTGTTTTGATTACTGTGGCCTTGTAGTATAGTTTGAAGTCAGGTTGCATGATGTCTCCAGCTTTGTTCCTTTTTGCTTAGGATTATCTTGGCTATGTGGGCTCTCTTTTTGTTCCATATGAAGTTTAAGGTGGTTTTTTTCCAGTTCTGTGAAGAAGGTCATTGGTAGTTTGATGGGGATAGCATCAAATCTATAACTTACTTTGGGCAGTATGGCTATTTTCACAATATTGATTCTTCCTAACCATGCACATGGAATGGTTTTCCATCTGTTTGTGTCCTCTTATTTACTTGAGCAGTGGTTTGCAGTTGTCCTTGAAGAGATCCTTTACCTCTTTGTTAGTCATATTTCTAGGTATTTTATTCTCTTTATAGCAATTGGGAATGGGAGTTCACTCTTGGTTTGGCTCTCTTTCAGTCTATTATTGATGTATAGGAATGCTTGTGATTTCTGCACATTGATTTTGTATCCTGAGACTTTGCTGAAGTTGCTTATCAGTTTCAGGAGATTTTGGGCTGAGATCATGGGGTCTTCTGAATATACAATCATGTTGTCTGCAAATAGAGACAATTTGACTTTCTCCTTTCCTAACTGAATACCCTTTATTTCTTTTTCTTGCCTGATTGCTCTGGCTGGAACCTCCAATACTATATAGAATAGGAGTGCTGAGAGAGGGCATCCTTGTCTAGTGCCAGATTTCAAATGGAATGCTTCCTGTTTTTACTCATTCAGTATGATAGTCGCAGTGAGTTTGTCATAAATAGCTTTTATCATTTTGAAACACATTCCATAAATAATTGGTTTATTGAGAGTTTTAGTCATAAAGGCCTTTGGAATTTTGTGGAAGGCCTTCTCTGCATTTATTGAAGTAATCATGTGGTTTTTGTCTTTTGTCCTGTTTATGTGGTGGATTACGTTTATGGAATTGCATATGTTGAACCAGACTTGCATCCCCAGAATGAAGCCTACTCAATCGTGATGGATAAGCTTTTTAATATGTTGTTGCTATTGCTTTGTCAGTATTTTATTGAAGATATTTGTATGTATGTTCTTCATGGATATTGGCCTTAAGTTTTCTTTTTTTGTTGAGTCTCTGCCGGGTTTTGGTATCAGGATGATGTTGGTCTCATAAAATGATCTGGGAATTTGTGTTGTTTGGAATAGTTTCAGAAGGAGTGGTACCAACTCCTTTTTGTATGTCTGATAGAATTCAGATGGAACCCATTTAGACCTGGGCTTTTATTGGTTGGTAGACTATTAATTGCTGCTTCCACTACAGCCCTTCTTATTGGTCTATTCAGGATTTGAACTTCTTCCTGGTTTAGGTTTGGGAAGTTGTAAGTGTCCAGGAATTTATCCGTTCCTTCCACGTTTACTGGTTTATGTGCATAGAATTGTTTGTAGTAATCTCTGATGGTAGTTTGTATTTCTGTGGAATTGGTGGTGATATCCTCTTCATCTTTTTTTTATTGTATCTATTTGATTCTTCTCTCTTTTCTTTTTTTATTAGTCTGGCTAGCAGTCTATTTTGTTGATCTTTTCAAAAAACCAACTTCTGGATAGATTGATTTTTTGAAGGGTTTTTTGTGTCTCTGTTTTCTTCAGTTCTGCTCTGTTGTTAGTTCTTTGTTGTCTTCTGTTAGCTTTTGAGTTTTGTTGATCGTGTTCCTCTAACTCTTTCAACTTTGATGATAGAGTGTCAATTTTAGATCTTTCCTCGCTTCTCATATGGGCATTTATTGTGATAAATTTCCCTCTAGACACCGCTTTAAATGTGTCCCATAGATTCTGGTACATTGCATCTTTGTTCTTGTCAGTTTTGAAGAACATCTTTATTTATGCCTTCATTTCATTGTTTATCCAGTAGACATTCAGGAACGAGTTGTTCAGTTTCCAGAAGTTGTGCGGTTCTGAGTTACCTTCTTAATCCTGAGCTCTAATTTGATTGCACTGTGATCTGAGAGACTGTTTGTTATGATTTCCATTCTTTTGCATATGCTCAGGAGTGATTTACTTCCAATTATGTGGTCAATTTTAGAGTAGGTGTGATGTGGTGCTGAGAAGATTGTATATTCTGTGGATGTGGGGTGGAGAGTTCTGTAGATGTCTATTAGGTTCCCTTGGTCCAGATCTGCATTGAAGTCCTGGATATCCTTGTTAATTTTCTGTCTTGTTGATCTGTCTAATATTGACAGTGGAATGTTAAAGTATCCCACTATTATTGTGTGGGAGTCTAAGTCTCTGTAGGTCATTAAGAACATGGGGAGAAATGTCAGATATAGGTATTGGGGAGAAATATCAGATATAGGTATTGGGGAGGAAGGCAGCAAACCACATTGCCATGTATGTACCTATGCAACAAGATTATATGTTCTTCACATGTACCCCAGAACATAAAACACAGTAAAATATATATTAAAGAAAAAAAAAGTACTTGCTTTATGTATCTGGGTACTCCTATATTGGGTGTATATATATTTAAGATCATTGACTTTTCTTGTTGCATTGATCCTTTTACCATTATGTGATGCCCTTCATTGTCTCTTTTGATCTTTGTTGGTTTAAAGTCTATTTGATCAGAAACTAGGTTTGCAACTCCTCCTCTTTTTCATCTCCATTTGCTTGGTAAATCTTCCTCCATCCCTTTATTTTGAGCCTATTTGTGTCCTTGCACATGAGATGGGTTTCATGAATACAGCAAACCAATGGGTCTTGACTTTTTATCGAATTTGCAAGTCTGTGTCTTTTGATTGGGGCATTTAGCCCATTTACATTTAAGGTTAATATTGTTTTGTGTGAATTTGATCCTGCCATTTTGATGTTAGCTGGTTGTTTTACTCATTAGTTGATGCAATTTCTTCATTGTGTTAGTGGACTTTACCATTTGGTATGTTTTTGGAGTGGCTGGTACTAGTTGTTCCTTTTCATGGTTAGTGGTTCTTTCATGAGCTCTTGTAAGGTAGGTCTGGTGGTGCCAAAATCTCTCATCAATTGCTTGTTCATAAAGGATTTTATTTCTCCTTCACTTATGAAGCTTAGTTTGTCTGGATATGAAATTCTAGATTGAAAGTTCTTTTCTTTAAGGATGTTTAATATTGGCCCCCACTCTCTTCTGGCTTATACAGTTTCTGTGGAGAGATATGCTTTGAGTCTGATGGGCTTTCTTTTGTGGGTAAGCCCATCAGCCCTTTCCCTCTGGCTGCCCTTAACATTTTTTCCTTAATTTCAATCCTGGTGAATCTGATGATTATGTGCCTTGGGGTTGCTCTTCTTGAAGAATATCTTTGTGGTGTTCTCTGTATTTCCTGGACTTGAATGTTTGCCTGCCTTGCTAGGTGGGGGAAGTTCTCCTGGATAATATCCTGATGAATATTTTCCAGCTTGGATTCATTCTCTCTGTCACATTCAGGTACATCCACAAACATAGATTAGATCTTTTCATATAATCTCATATTTCTTGGAGGCTTTGTTTATTTCTTTTCACTCTTTTTTCTCTAGTCTTGCCTTCTCATTTCATTTCATTGAGTTCATCTTCAATCTCTGATATCCTTTCTTCTGCATGGTTGATTCAGCTATTGAAACTTATGTATGCTTTATGAAGTTCTCTTGCTGTGTATTTCAGTTCCATTAAGTCATTTATATATTGTTCTCTAAGCTGTTTATTCCCGTTAGCATTTTGTCTAACCTTTTTTCAAGGTTCTTAATTGCTTTGCATTGAATTAGAACATGTTCTTTTAACTTATAGAAGTTTGTTATTACCCACCTTCTGAAGCCTGTTTCTGTCAATTCATCAGACTCATTCTCATTCCAGCTTTGTTCCTTTGGTGGTGAGGCATTGTGATCCCTTGGAGGAGAAGAGGTGTTCTGGTTTTTGGTGTTTTCATCCTTTTTGCGCTGGTTTCTTCCCATCTTTGTGGATTTATTCACCTGTGGTCTTTGTAGTTGGTGACTTTCAGATGGGGTCTCTGAGTGAGTGTTTTTTTTATTGTTGTTGATGTTGAAGCTATGTCTTTCTGTTTTTTAGTAGTCCTTCGAACAGTCAGGCCCCTCTCCTGCAGGACTGCTAGAGGTCCACTCCAGACCTTGCTTGCCTGTGGATCACTCATGGGAGCTGCAGAACAGTAAGGGTTGCTGCCACTTTCTTCTTCTCTTTGTCCCAGAAGGATACCTGCCAGATATCAGCCTGAGCTCTCCTTTATTAGGTGACTTTTTGGATATCCAGGGGTTGAGGAGCTGCTTGAGGAGACAGTCTATCTCTTATAGGAGCTCAAGTTCTGTGCTCAGAGCTCTGTTTTTCCATTCAGAGGTGCTGGGAAGGTCTGTTTGAGTCTGCTGCAGTGGAACTCATAACTTCATCTTTTCCCCAGATCTCTGTCCTGAGAAGATAGGGCTTTATTTATAAGTTTTTGACGTGCTGCTGCCTTTTTTCAGAGATGCCCTGCCCAGCAAGGAAGTAGCCTAGTCACAGTCTGCCAGCATTGGCATTGCTAAGCTGCCACAGGCTCTGCCCAGCTGCTGCATAAACTTCCTTGCGCTTTTTACAAAGGTACAGTTAGAACTGCCTCGGTAATGGTGGAGTGCCTCAGTAATGGCGGGGTGCTTCGGTAATGGCTGATGCCCTTCCCCTCACCGAGCTGGACCTTCCTGGGTCCAGATGCGTTTGCTGCCTAACTGTCAATCCTGAGCATTTAAGATTGCTCATCATTGTGAGGTGGGACTCGCCAAGCCAGATCACCTGCCCGCCCATTTTCAGCCCCCTCTTTTTCAGTTGAATGGGCAGCTCTGTCTCCCAGCCATTCCAGGCACCAGCTGAAACTGCCTCCCAGATTTGTGTGAGTTTTTGTGCAGGAACCTTTGGCACTGGGTGAAATAGCTGTGCTGTAAACTAGTCGCGCTTTTTGGCCTGGAAATCTCCTGTTCTATGGGCAGTAAAAACTCGTTTGGAAATGCAGTGGTCACTCACCCTCTGCATTATTCTCACTGAGTACTGGACTCTAGAGATGTTCCTATTCAGCCATCTTGGATCTCCCTATCCTTACTTTTAAAAATTCTTTTCAGTATATGTTACCCTACATTTGTGCTGTAATGTCATATTTACTAAGTATATAGGAAACATATTGCATTGATTCTTTTACATATTAATGAATTAAACTTTAGGTAGGACTTAATTAGGTGTGCATTTTTTTTTCAACCTCTAGATTGTATTTTGATGAACTTAGATATTCAGTTAATAAGAGAATGATTTGAATAAACCATATTTATACTCTATGGGGTATTGCAGAATTACTTGGTAGTTTCTCTGCTATATGAATAGTTCTATTTACTGTTGTATGAGGGGAAAATGAAGTTGTATAATTGGAAAGTGGTAGAATACTTAATTGCTTATTAGCTTAGGGTAATTATCTGCACATTATATTATGTGCTGAATTGTAATTGAAAGTATTGCATTGCAATATTTAGGACAAGTGGCAAAAAAATAGTTAAATTGTTATAGTAACCTTGACTTGCAATGAAGATGAACACATTTATTGAAAGACATTTCTGTAACTTGCAAACAGTGTGTTCCCTTTTGATAACTATTCTTTTTCTCTTGTTTCTTTTTTTATTTTTATTTATTTATTTATTTTATAATTTGCTGCTTGCCATTGCAGGAAGTAGAGGTTTGTATACAGCTTCTGTGTTTCATATTTTATTTTAGATTTTATATGTACCCTTGCATTTTAATTACTCATATACACTCAATTCACATTATTTTCCCCCTTAGGATGATTATTTCCGTACTTGGAGTCCGGGAAAACCCTTCGATCAGGGTAAGAATCTAATTATTTTAAAGTAAAAATCTTTTCATGTTCATAATCTTGGTACTTTTAGAAATGATATTTATTGTCTAGTTAAACTTGAAAACACTAAGTGGAAGAACTTACATGAATGGAAAAATTTATGCAATAATTTCTTCCATTTCAGCATATTTTTAGACATAAGCTAATTGGTTATGATTATGTTAGCATGTCTTTTATTTTTAGATACATGTTTTAGATTACTGTTTTGGGCTTCTGAACTTCACCATGTTTATTTTTATCAGTAGATATAAGTCACTTCATCCAGTTGTCAAGTACATTCACTGGGCAATATATTTATCTGTACAAACTTTTAAAACAAATGGCTTTTTTGCCTCTTTTCCAATTAATAAAAGGTTTCCTTTAAAATGAGTAAATTGGTAATTAGACTCAGCTGGCATCCTAACCCAAAAGTAAAAGTGTTATACAAAATTAGGGCTTCCTCACTTCTTCAAACAGCTTGCAGTTCTGATTAATTTACCTTTAAGAGGAAAACAGAAAATATGGATGAGAATGAAAATACTTATATATGTGCAATGAGAATGGACACCTGAAACCCCAAGCAATCATAGTGACATAAATGACTAAAGAAATTTGTTCACTAAATTTCACATTTAAAAATACCTTACTTGTAAAGTTTCTTTATGTAACTTTCTATAGTCTGTGCAAAATAGAAAAAAAAAAATTCTTCTTTACATAGACTGTATAGTAACTGTGCAAAAGACAGTATTCTCTGAAGTAGGTTGACTTAAAGATAGAAGTCTTTGTAAGAGTGTTAAGTAAGTGATTGGTTGATGAAGAAATAATATGTTATTTAAAGGAGCTTATTTTACTATACTACCAGATTTTTACTTCATATCTGGGATGAATGCTACAACCACCAATGTGTATGAATGAGAAACAACCTGTGTGGACCTAGACATAGACTGTCATCAACATTGGTATTAACATGGAGTCTGAAACAGTCATTCACATCTAGTATCTTCTTAGAATTAGCTTTTTTTCCTATATATTTCATATAATTTCACTATTGCTATCCAGAGTATTTTTGGTATCTGCTTGCTTTTTCTTTTTCTTTCTCTCTCTTTCTTTCTTTTCTTTCTTTCTTTCTTTCTTTTTCTTTTCTTTCTTTCTTTATTTCTCCTTCCTTCCTTCCTTTCTTTTTTCCTTCCTTCCTTCCTTCTCTTTCTTTCCTTCTCTTTCTCTTTCTTTGTTTCTTTTTTGTTTCTTTCTTTCTTTCTTTCTTTCTTTTTCTTTTTTTTTCTTTCTTTCTTCCTTTTTCTTTCTTTCTTTATTGAGATGGAGTCTTCCTCTGTCGCTAGGCTGGAATGCAATGGTGCAATCTCAGCTCACTGCAACCTCCACCTTCTGGGTTTAAGTGATTCTCCTGCCTCAGCCTCCTGAGTAGCTGGGATTACAGGCACATACCACCATGGCTGGCTAATTTTTTTGTATTTTTAGTAGAGACAGGGTTTCACTATGTTGGCCAGACTAGTCTTGAACTCCTGACCTTGTGATCTGCCCACTTCAGCCTCCCAGACTGCTGGGATTACAGGCATGAGCGACCACGCCCAGCTGGGATCTGTATTTTAAAATTGTAAAAGAATTAATTTTGAATTAGTCACTAATAAGCCAAGTCAGTGCCCTAAAACACAGGCAATAAAACAAATAATGACTTGCAGACAGAGATGTTATTTGCTGGCTTTTTTGGGAAATGAATTTTTATGATAGAATCATAAACCTTGAAAAATGGGTGTTATCTATGAAATTTGTCATACGTGGTGCATCCAGTTATAATAAAGATGCTTTCATTTTTCCTTTGTGTATGCATGACAGTGTGTTGAATTTCAGTTTAACTCTCTTTAAAAGAGAATACTATATGGGAATCTTCCAAACAATTAATGATACAGGATTGATTTGCTTTAATTTTTAGAGAGGTTTTTAACCTACTAACTTAAAAATATTATGTTTATCAGGCAGGGATAAGCTTATGACATGATAATATCTAATATTTATGAAGAATGTCCTATTTTGAGTCACTACCGCAAGTGTTGATATATATTAATTTAATCATTATAACCATGCAAGGTAGATGATAAAGTTAAGATATTGAAACAAGTTAAGCTTCCGCTCAGGTTATAGTCCCACAATATGGCAGTGTAGGGATTTAGATTCAGTCAGTCTGAACCCCCAACCCTGTTTCCTAGTTGCTGTGCAGTATTACCACACCTATGATAACACTAACAAGAAATAATGGCATACTGAAGATATTTTGAAGTTTATGCTTTAAAAATGTACATTTACTTGAACAAACATTAGAAATGAAGCGTGCTTTATTTCTATATGTTAAAATAATATTTTGTAGACTATCAGATATGGAGTTTTGAGTTCTTGAATATGTATAGTTGATAAATATGTAAGAAAGTTTTGTATCAAAAAAATAAAAATAGAACAAAAATTAAATGGAGGTGTGTATTTGTTTTTGGCTTTGGGTCAAATTAACCAATGCAGTTTTGGATCACAGTGAGGAGTAAGCAAAATAATCCTATTTCCATCTAGCTCTGAGTAAGAAACTGTATCAGCTAGACAGAAAAGACTTGAGACTTGTCCATTTCTAGTTTCTTGTTTTTTCTCATGACAGACCCTTCTTCCAGTAACATTTTCAAAAGCTGGACGCTGTGTTGAACATGAAATCATTTAAAAGGCTTTTCATGAGTGTTTATAATTTGTAATTTATCATGTTTTTCACTGAATTATGGACATCCATATTATATCAATATAAGTTTTTTTGGTCCTATTTCCTTGCAAGAGGTTTGTATGTTTCCTTAAAAAAGTGAAGAAAAAGTTACCTTGTCATTATATTTTTATACTGGTATTTATACTTTTTAAAGGATTCATATATCCATTTAAGGTTATCTTTTACTTCCATTTCCATAGAATGCACCGTAAAGTATGCTGAAATTAAAATACCACTAATGACAATGTTAATTAATATTTTATAATATGCAGGGTATAACTACTCAGCACAAAATTCCTTTTTATACATACACATACATATGCACACAAATAAATATATACATAAACATGTAGATTACATATTTACACAAGGAAAGACACATTTGCACTTGCAAACTTGCTTCTAGGTAAAATCAACTGATTGTTCATATGCACCCGATCTACCTTTTGGTTTAACTGTGACATTTGTTTCTTTTAATCAGTAATTTTTCCAGTTTTTTTTTTTAACCGCTAAAACAATAAGAGTTTTAGGAAAATAAAATGTTTTTAAAGTAAAAACCATTCTATATTGATCGTGATAAATCTGCTGCAAAATGAAGTAAATCGCCAATACTGACAGTCAGCTGGTCTGGAAATCTCCACACTGATTGTTCTGAGCTATTACTCCTCTTGATTAGTGTGGCTAATCATGAGTTGACATGACAGAAATTACCTGAGAAATGGTTTTGATAAGGAAATACATCTTGGATAAGGTGTAAAAATACACATGCCTTGCTATATTTACTATGATAAATAAACTCAAGGGAAATGTCTCTAGGTATATGAACCTACGTAATACATGATAAAGCTTTTCAACAATTTAGTCAGTGCTTTAGATAAATATGCTGTAGCTTTCAAAACAAATATACACATGTTTCCACTCACTGTTAAATCTGCCTTGTTGGTGAACATGTATTAATATTGGTGAGTAGCAGATATATCAGTAAGATTTCTAGCAGTGAATCCTTATCATTGTTCAGAGAATCTGTTTGAACCAAGGTGCCCTATCTACAAGGATCACTTTTTATTTAAACATTATTTTACTCAGCATATGATAAATATCATAAATCTCTAGGTGACCTGAGGTGAAAGATTTAGAAGAAAAATGTGTTTTCATAACTTCGCTATCCAAAGGAGCTTGGGGTTGCTCTACTTGAAGTCTACCATGGCAGTAAATTAAATAACAAATCTGTTTCATTTTTTGATATGTTTCTCCTGCTCCTGCACAATTTTGGGTATCGGGAATTAGGGGCAAAAAGCAGCTGTGGCTTAGATCAGCACCCTTCTGTCTTTTCTCAGAAGTTTTGTTATATCCGAGCCAGTTAAAAGGAATGTGCCACAAACTAAGTTCCAAATTAAGAGTCCTTTTAATTAGCTGGTGACCAAGAGACGGCTAATGTTCAAAGTTCTCTCGGCCCCAAGGAAGGGGCTTGATTATCTTTTATACCTTATTTTAGGTAGGGGAGGGGGTACCTAACTGAAGCAGAATTTTACAGAAGCAGAAAAGCAGATTAGAGGAAGGGGCTGCGGGCACAGGTAGTTTCCATACAATTCAATGATCAAAGGAAACGAGGGTAATCAGGCTCTTGTCACACAAGGATCAAAGGGAAACATTTTCCTTATAATAGCAGGGGAGAGGTATGCCAAGCAGGATGCAGTACAATGGTTACAAGTATTAAAAACAGTATGCTTCAATGCTTCTAAGTGCAGCATGACCCAGTTATTCACCCAAAGGGGCTGTGGTCAGGAGGGGGAAGCCAGGTTGGAGTTTACAGCTAAGATGGAGTCAGTGATGTTAGCCCAGGGTCAGTTATTACATTCCCCACTTGTGTTTTTGGGGAGTCAGAGCATTGACTCCTCAGTTATAACAAGGGGGTTATAGGGGCTCCTGAGATACATGAGTTTACCAAAATGTATGTGCTGCCTTATAAAAGTAAGGAGCCAGTTTAATAGGCAGGGTCCAAAGATTAAGCCTAATGGGAGAAGAAGAGGTCCCACTAGCCCAGTTCCTAAGGTAGTTAATCATGGGCTTCAGTTAAACATGTTTTGGAACGATGTGGCATTCTTCTCTCATTCTCATTGGCATCTATCTAAATTGTCCTGGACCTTTTGGAGGATGTCTTTTATGACTCCAGAGTTGTTAGCATAAAAACGACATCTTTTTCCCAATGTGGCACATGAACCTCTTTGGGAGAGGAACACTAAATCTAAGCCTCAGTGATTTTGGAGAACTACCTCAGCTAAGAATTCTACTTGGGCATGTAACATCTTTATGGCAGACTGGATGTTTCTTAAATCGGAGCCTACTTGTTGAGTTAAGGACTTAGTCCAGTGTCTCCTGGGACCGGGGCTGCAGCGGCAGTGGCCAGTGATCCAGCTACGCTGAGACCAACTAGGACGGGCACAATGAGGGGGACACCCCAACGAAACCTGGAGTGTAGCCCTGGAGAAGTGAGGAGGTGTCATCCTTCCGGTCCACTGTACAGGTAGTCCTGGGGGAGCACGTGGACCAACATGCACAGGATAGGTCCAGGTTCAGTCCTGTTGATACAGCGAGTGCGGCCTGAGGTACAGGCCAGCCAAGTATTGTTGGGTACCTGGTAGGAGACTGAAGCATTTAAGGTAGTAAGTAGAGACTGGTTACAGGTAGCCTGAAAAGAAGAATTAGACAGTTTTTTTCCATTGCTGATTAGGCAGGTGGCATTTCCAGCAATGCCTCCTAGCCTAAGGGAACAGGAGAGCATCTGGGGCAGGTCAGAGGACCGGAGTTGAGAAGGGCCACAACTCCTACTCCAATATAGTGCGGGGGTTTTACCTTCAGGCACAGCCAGCAATCCTGAGCCAATTGAGGCTGGGTGTTATTAAAGAGGAGTTGCACTCCATTTAGTATGGACATTAGGCTGGATTGGAGATGCTCACTTTGGAGCTGGGATCGGGGAGCTAGGACTGGCAATGAGGCTGTTGAACTAGCTGATTCTGGTGAACTCACCAAGCTGACTTGGTTAGGGTGTAGATGAAACATGGAGTCACTCAGATCAGTTAGAGGACCAATTCACTTAGGTGAGCACCAGGGGACTAGAAGCTTCTTTTGGATGGTGAACATGGATCTAAGGTCAAAACCTGTCATATACAATCTAAATCCCCAGGACATGCCATAATACCAATGTTCCAAATCGGAGCCTTGGATGGTTAAGACAATAGGGTTGCAGTTCCCATTATAACACCGCCAAGGGTGAGACCCACAGGCAGTGGAGAGAGTAGAGGACTGGGTTGGTCCTCCAGGATAGGTTGCCAGGGTAACACAATATCAGTAAGGGCAGAAGAATTCGTAACTTTGTTGGCATTCAACGTCTTTATGGTCTCCTGGACACAAGTAGAAGTCAGTTGACTGAAGCCTTTGTTCAGCCTCACCTGATTCTCCACATCTGGTGTACCTGTGTCCAAATCCTTCATCAAGGTCGAGACCACCGAGAGGAAGACAGAGCTTTTCCTCATGTGTTAAATCCCGACTTTGGGAGTAAGAATTTGGGAACAAAGCACACATATCAAACTTAAGAAGGACCCGGTTGGAAGTACCTTCTTCCCAGGAGGTATTTGTGAGCATGCGCCCATTTCTAAAATAGGAGAAAATAGTAGATGGGTGCAGAGTGGCATGACTGGAGGAAACAGACAGAGAAGAGGATAATATGAATTATCTGGGGGGGTTCTACCCGACTTAGATGCAACATTAAGGGACCTGAGCCGGGCTGTGAGACCCATGTTTCTTCTGGATGTTTACTGGCCTTCTTGATGCATGAGTAATGGATCCAAGCAGGAATACCATCAACCTTCAGAGCTGTCAGGGTGGTGAGGATGATGGTGTGAGGCCCTTTCCAGGCAGGGGTGAGTCCTTCCTTTTGGAACTTTTTTACATACACCAGGTCAACAGGACAGAAGGGGTGGCAGGGCCCGGTCAGATCAGGAACTGCATTAGGGTGTGCTCCCCAAACAAGCGGCTGGATGATGTCCTGAACCTGTTGGAGAGACTGTAAGTACTGTAAGAGATTTGCCAGGGATATTTCTGCCAAATGGGCATCATTTAACCTTAGTATAGGAGGTGCCCTTCCATACATGATTTCAAAGGAGAGAACCCAGCTTTATAGGGAGTGCATCTTACTCTAAGGAGGGCTAAAGGAAGGAGCTTTGTTTAACCCTCACTGATTTCCAAGATTAATTTTGTAAGAGTACTTTTTAAGGTCCGATTCATGCATTCTACCTGTCCAGAGCTCTGGGGCCGACAGGCACAATGGAGATTCCATTCAGTGTTCAATGCCTTGCTGACTGATTGAGCTATGGATGAGGTGAAGGCTGGCCCTTTATCACACCCTATGGCAAATGGCAGCCCATGTCAAAGGATGATCTCATTTAACAAGAATTTAACCACTGTAAAGGCAGTCTCATTTCTGGTGGCAAATGCCTCAGTTCATCCAGAAAAAGTGTCTACCATCACCAGGAGATACTTACATCCTGAGGGGTGTGGCTTTATTTCAGTGAAGTGTAGTTCCCATCTTTCTCCTGGGCTACATCCTCGAAGACGGCGGCCCAGTCCAGGTTTTGGGCCTTGTCTGGCATTTACCTGCACACATATTGTGCATCGGGAGGCTGCAAGGTTAGTCAAGTCTTGAAGGTGGGGAATTTTAAACTGGCTTCTTAGAAGCTGGGCCAGTTTTATTCCCCCTAGATGAGTGGAAGAATGGAGGTGACTGACCAAGGCCTTTCCAAGGGTCTGGGGCAAGAAAATTCTTGAATCTGGAACCCACCATCTGTCCCGGTTTTTACTGGCCTGAAGATCTGATGCTTGTTTTTCTTTTTCCAGAGAGTAGACTGGATGAACGGGTAACTCAGTCTGTGGGAAAGATGCAGTGGGTAATAGAGTTAAAGGGGTAAACGGAAGTTGGGCTGCCTCTTGGGCAGCGGAGTCGGCTCTTTAGTTCCCTCAGGCAACGACTGTATTTTCCTTTTGATGTCCTTTGCAGTGGATTACAGCCACCTGCAGGGGGAGCCAAACGGTCTCGAGTAAGGCCAGGATTTCTTTGTTTTTGATCGTTTTTTCAGCCAAGGTGAGAAGCCTGCGCTTTTGGTAAATAGCTACATGAACGTGCACAGTTGCAAAGGCATACCTTCTGTCAGTGTAAACGTTGATGTGTTTATTGTTACCCCATCGGAGGGCCTGAGTGAGAGCAATTAATTCAGCCTTTTGCATTGATGTTTTGGCCGGCAGAGCCTGGGCCCACACAATGTCCATTTCCATGGTGACGGCTGCCCCAGCCTTTTGCACTCCCTGTTTGAGGAAGCTGCTGCCGTCAGTAAACACGGTAGCATCAGCCTTCTCCACGGGGGCATCCCAGATATCCGGCCGGCCAGTCTCCATAGTTTCCAACAATTCCTGGCAATCTTGGACTGATGTGGTCTGGTCTGGATCAGGCAGAAGAGTGGCTGGATGTAAACACCTGGTGGGGGAGAAAGTTAAACGCGGCTGATCTGACAGCAGGATTTGGTATTGTGATATGCGGGCATTTGACATCCACTTTCCAGAGGCACTGCGCAGCAATGTCTCACTGGCATGAGGAGCCCTAAGGGTTAAGTTCTGACCCATAGTTGATTTGTCAGCTTCCTGGACTAGACCTGCAGTTGCTGCCACGGCTCTCAGACAGCTTGGCCATCCAGAGGCCACAGGATCCAGCCTGTTGGACAGATAAGCCACTGGGCAGCACCATGACCCCAGGGTTTGAGTGAGTACCCCCTTAGCGACCCCCTGACTTTCATGAACAAACAGGTGAAATGATTTTGAGATATCTGGGAGGGCTATAGCAGGGGCCTAGTCACTGCCTCTTTTAGGTTTTGGAAACCTTGCTTTTCCATGTCAGTCCAAACCAGTGAGCCATTCCCACCTCTAGCCACGTACAGAGGCTTGGCAATTTCTGCAAAACCCAGTATCCACAGGCGGCAATATCCCGCAGCCCCCAAAAATTCACACACCTGTCTCTTGGTGGTAGGAGTGGGGACATGCAAGATAGACTCTTTTCGAGCATTGATGAGTGCCCTTTTTCCTCTGTTTATTTCTTACCCCAGGTAAGAAACCTTGGAAAGGCAAAGTTGGGCCTTTTAGGCCGAGACCCAATACCCAAGTTCCTGAAGGAGGTAAAGCAAGTCTTTAGTACATTGCAGGTACTGCCAGTAGTTTTGGTAGCCAATAACAGATCATCTACATATTGAAGCAAAGTACAGTCAGGATGGCTGGCTCAGAAGGGTATTAAGTCCTGTTGGAGGGCCTCCCCAAATAGAGTGGGGGAGATTTTGAACCCCTGGAGCAACCGAGTCCCAGTAAGCTGGGTGGTATCAGCCGAACCAGGATCTGTCCATTCAAAAGCAAAAATTGACTGGCTTTTGGGGGCCAGAGGGATGGCAAAGAAGGCATCCTTTAAATCAAGGACTGTGTATACGGTATGTTCCAGCAGGAGCAGGCTAAGGAGAGTATACGAATTGGGGAAATTTGGATGGACTGTGACTATCCGCTTACTGACTTCCTGCAAATCCTGTACTGGATGAAAATCATTTGTCCCAGACTTTTATACTGGCAAAAATGGAGTGTTACAGGCAGACTGGCAAGGCGTGAGTATGTTGGCCTGTAGTAGCCATTGAATGTGAGGGTTGATTCCCTCTCGAGCCCGCTGGCTTACAGGGTATTGTTTTACCTGAACCAGCTGAGCAGTGGCCAGAAGTTCTACAACCACTGGCGGGTGGTGTTTCACCAGTCTGGAAGGATTTGACTCTGCCCAGTCTCAGGGGAAAAGAGTTTGTAGATTCTGTAGGAGGGGGTTAACCTCATGTTCCACCAGTTGCAAGGAGGAGGTTAAGAGGTATTCCTCTGACAAGGGGGCAGTTAGTAGGAGCCAAGCAGTGGGAGGTGTTGTGGTCCCCATTGTGAGGGGCTTGATCTGCTGAGAAGGAGGTAGATGTCTGTAACTTATGGAGTAGGTCTCATCCGAGGAGGGGGAAGGGCGTTCTGGCATTACAAGAAATGTTTGGGTTACTCTCTTTTGATCCAAATTTACTTCCTGAGAATGGGTAAATGGGTATTCCTGAATCGTTCCTGTGGCGCCCTGCATGGCAATCTTTCAGTTGGAGATGCTACCCAAAGGGGCTTGTAATACAGAATGCTCCGCTCCAGTGTCAACTAGGAAATGTACTGCTGGCCCCCCAATGTAGCAGTAACCACGGGCTCCAAGGGGCTGAGGGGCAGGGAGTCCCAGCCCCATCAGTCCTCCTCCAACTCTCTGGCTTCCGTAAGAGTGAGAACTTTCCCTTCCAGCCTTGTTGTACACTCCTTCTTCCAGTGTTCTAATTTTTTGCAGTAGGCACACTGATTCTGTAGTAAGGGCATTTTTCCCTTTTTCTTGCGGGGATCTGATGTTTTTGACTCGGGTCTTTCCCCAGTATAACTTTTCTGGATAGAGGGCTGTACTTTGGTTTCCTGAATTGCAGCTACTATAATGCCTCTCTGTCATGCCTTTTCACTTGCCAAAGCAGCCTGTTTCTGTTTTTCTTGTTCTCAATTTTCATAAACTTTTTGGGCTATGTCCATGTGCTAGGAAATGTTCATTCCAACAAATCCCTCAAGTTTTTGCAACTTTCTTCAAATATCTGGGGCTGCCTGGACCACAAATGCCAAATTAATAGCACTGCTATTTTCAGTAGCCGCTGGATCAAAAAGGGTATAAGTTTGATAAGCTTACTGGGGGCATTCTACAAATGCTCCAGGGGACTCATCAGACCCCTGGACAAGTTCCATTGTCTTAGACAAATTCATGGGCTTTAGAGTGGCTTCCTTAATACCTGCTACAAGATACCGGTGAAACTTGTACAAAGCTCTCCTCTCTCCTGCGGTGTTTGGGTCCCAATTTGGCTGAGTAGAGGGAAAAACCTCCTCTAACTGGTTTTGGGCCTCCTCTTCTGGCCTACCTGCCGAGGCAAGCAAAACCTTTCTAGCCTCCCTATGAATGCGGTACCTTTCCTCAGCAGTAAAGAGGGTTAGAAGAAGCTTTTGGCAGTCATTCCAAGTGGGTCAGTGAGTTTGAAACATGGACTCCACCAGTGCAGTCAGGACCCGGGGTTTCTCAGAAAATGCTGGGTTTTGATGTTTTCAGTGGTACAGGTCAGAAGTAGAAAACAGAATATAGGCCATAAACGGGCCAGCTTGCCTGCTGCTGCCTGGTGGGGGCAGTGCCTCTCAGTGGAAGTAGTGGAGTGACCTCCTCTGCCCAGGGCCGCAACCTAGAGGCTATGGGTGAAGGATCTGTGGAAGCTGGCTCTTCAGGGGATGGTGGGAGACGAGAGGGCACAGGGGATGAAGTTGGAAAGACAGAAGGGAATCCCAAGGGAGGTGAAGGTGAGGGAAGTGTAGGATTGTAAGGTGGAGGCAATGGAAGAGAACCATTTTCCTCTTCTGAAGTGAGCAACACAGGAGAAAGGGAGGGAACCGAGGGTTTGGGCAAAGGAGACATTTGGCTTAGAAGGACCCTGGATGAGGGATTATAAGCAGCACAGGATTGTAGCCAAGGAGGGGCATTCTGTGCTATGTCCAGCCATTGATCAATATAGGGAAACTTATCAGGGTGTCCAGATGTTCTGGTAACAACTTCCCACGCTGCCTGTACTGTTTTAGAATCCAGTGACCCAGCTGGTGGCAATCCCATTCCAAACTTTGGCCATTCCACTTCACAGAGAGTTTGGAGCCTGCCTTTTGTAAGGCAGACACCGTACTCTCCTGAAAAACCCGAGATAAAATTATTCAGCATGCACTGGAGAGGTGTAGAGGGTCAGCAAGGGGCAGAACCCATTATGGGAAGTACTGAGGGAGACAAGTTCTTCCTGGAACAACACTTAACCTCCTTCTGACAGAAAAGACAAGCTTGGGGAGACCAGCCCAAGCAACAAATGAGGGAGACAAGGCACTGAGCTAGATAAACAATTGTAGTTATCTAAAAAGACAGACAAGAGGAGGGGAATCCTGTATTGGGAACTCTCAGATGCCCACTTGGCTGCACCCCTTATGGGGACACAGGTGCCTCTTGACACAGACAGGTCAATATAAACCCCTGATTCAGATCAAAACTAGTCCAACTCAGCAGAACTAGCCTGATGCTGCTGTTGTGCCATATGAGGTCACCACGGAACTGCAGGTTGGGGCCCACTCAGACTCCGTAGCTTTCTCCGTGGAGCTACAGTCTGGATCCTTAGATGCAAGCCTCTAAGGTCCCCATGCACGCACACATGCACGCATACATGCACTCAGAGGTTATTACAGTCTTTTTACACTTTGTAAACAGTTTAAACCCTGAAGATTTTTTTTTGCTTCTTTGTAAATATTTCAAATTAAACAGAAACCAGGGACTCTATCCTCCAGCATCCTGGAGTAGCAACAGAGTCCAGAGGGATGCCCTTATCAGGGCTGAACCCCTCTAAATCAGACAGAAGGACAGAACCAGGGACCCTGGACACCCAGATTCCAAAAACAGACAGAACCAGGAAATCTAGACTCTCAGAGTTCAAAGACAGAAGAGAATCAGGAACCCTGGACACCCAGAGTTCAAAAACCAGAACCAGGGACTCTTCCAGAGTCCAAAAACCAGAACCAGGACCAGGCATTCTGGGGCACCCAGAGCCCAAGGTCACAGGAATACCGTAGTCAATTCTGGCATCCCAGTAATTAGATGATCCCTGTAACTTCCAGAAATAACCAAGTCAGACCTGACTTACCTTCTCCATGGAGCAGAACCAGAGACTCTGAAGAATAATTTGGTGGAGTGTGCTGGGAGTCAATCTGCTCTCCTCTGGCAAGGGGTGGTGTTTGGGGCCCTGGAATATCACAGGGGGCACCTCCCCTATAGTCCACCTCCCAGCTCGGAGGAGCCCAGAACAAGCCCAGTCTGCACCCAGTGGCAAAAAATAATAATGGAGATTATCTTGCTGGGGCCTCCAAATGTTATACCCTATTTAGTTAAAAGGAATGTACCACACACTAAGTTCCAAATTAAGAGTCCTTTTAATGAGCTGATCACCAAGAAATGGCTAATGCTCAAAGTTTTCTCACCCTGAGGAAGGGGCTTGATTATCTTTTATACCATATTTTAGGTAGGGGAGGGGGTACCTAACTGAAGCAGAATTTTACAGAAGCAGAAAAGCAGGTTAGAGGAAGGGGCTGTGGGCGCAGGTGGTTTCCATCCAATTCAACCATCAAAGGATATGGGGGTGATCAGGTTCTTCTCACACAATGATCAAAGGGAAGCATTTTTCTTACAATAGCAGGGGAGAGGTATGCCAAGCAGGATGCTGTTACAGTGGTTACAAGTATTAACAACAGTATGCTTCAATGCTTCTAAGTGCAGCATGACCCAGTTATGCACCCAAAGGGGCTGTGGTCAGGAGGAGAACGCCAGGTTGGAGTTTACAGCTAAGATGGAGTCAGTGATGTTAGCTCAGAGTAGGTTATTACAGTTTCATTGTGTGCTTCTTAAATCAGAGCCTATCAGAGAAGGGCAACCTAACTCCTACTGGTTCATTGGATGACATGTTTTCTTGTTTGTTTGTTTGGTTGGTTTTTTGTGCTGGAGTCTGAATGCAGTGGCCCGATCTCGGCTCAGTGCAACCTCTGACTCCTGGGTTCAAGCAATTCTCCTGCCTCAGCCTCCCAAGTAGTTTGGATAACAGGTGCCAACCACCAATCCTGACTAATTTTTGTATTTTTAGTTGTGACAGGGTTTCAGTGTGTTGGCCAGGCTGGTCTCAAACTCCTGACCTCAGGTGATCTGCCCCTTGGCCTATCAAAGTGCTGGGATTACAAGCCTGAGCTACAGTATCTGGCCAAGATTGCAGGTAATTCAGTGAAAGTTCCTGAAGAGGAGGTATGTGAGGAAACAATTTCTTTTATTTTTTTTTGAGACAGAGTCTCACTCTGTCACCCAGGCTGGAGTGCAGTGTTGCGATCTCGGCCCACTGCAGCCTCCACTTCCCGGGTTCAAGTGATTCTTTTGCCTCAGCCTCTTGAGTAGCTGGGATTACAGGCGTGTGCCACCACACCCAGCTAATTTTTGTATTTTTAGTAGAGATGGGGTTTCAACATGTTAACCATGATAGTCTCCATCTCTTGACTCATGATCCACCCACCTTGGCCTCCCAAAGTGCTGGCTTTACAGGCGTCAGCCACTGCGCCTAGCCAGAAACAGTTTCTAAACTCAAGCAGTTCAGATAATCTAGGCATGAACGTTAGATACATGGCAGCTAAACGTATAACTAGAGGAAACATCTGGCAAGGATCAGAGGGTCGGGGACGGGACATTGTGAGGAAAAAATAACTGGCTCTTTGGAAGGGCAATCATGTGTTTAGCCATGTACTTACCCATTGAATGTATCTCTCCAGAATCATTTTTTAGAGCTTTATCTCATTCCCATAATTTTTCTCAAACATTTGCAAAACGTCTCATATAATGACAGTCGCAACCTGATATGTCCTTTTGCAATCAGTATTTGGCTACAAAGGAAAAGCTGTTGAGATTTCATCTGGAGCTTTTATTTCTTTCAATGAACAGAGCTGTTCATAGTATTATGAGTGTAATTATTTCTGAAACCAAAAAAGACTAGTGCTTGAGGAAATGCATCATAACATGGCCTCCTCTTCTGAAAATGCATTATCGTACTTCTTAAGAAATAGTTATGTAGATTAGACAAGGTCGACATTGGCTGTCTTCTGGTTGCCTTTCATTTTTACTTGTTTACATGAGTATCATTTATTTTTTTCTGTTTTCACATGGCATTTATCGAAAGTATTCTGAAACAATAGAAGGGTCTGATCCATGCTTCACAATATGGGCATGGTGGTATAATACTGCTTTGTTTAAGAGCTCGGGGACTTCAGGCATTTTTCTTGTAGAAAAAATGGTATTCCCAGAATTGAAATTCAATGGAGGCAACATGCAAGGATGATTACATGATTACAGCATTTTCCAAAACTGATATCAGTCATTTAGAAATGTAAATTGTGAGCCTTTATTTGATTGAATCATTAGTTGATTAATTCACATGAATTGATTTAGGATTTTTGAATATTTTGTTCAAGTTTCCTACTAAGATATTCAACTTCTAAAGTTGTATCAATTTATATCTTACGTTGGTTGGACCATCCATATTGGCAACTGTAGATCATAGAAGTCTTTTGTATTCCTGAGGAAAACCTGCTGAGAAATTACGTTCAACCCAGAAAGCAACAGTAAATGCTCATTTACTCAGTGTCAGATTTAGTACCTAAGAACTACATAGGGCTTCTAAATGATAAACTTATTCCATTATCTAATTCTTACTTATTTATATAGTGATGGTGTGTTACTTGTTTTACACCATAGCCTATAAAACATAGGACCAAAAATTTTCAATTGTGTTCTATACCAAATGAAGATACATGTTCCATAAAATAATGAATACTATGTAAAGATCTATGTTTTTCATTCATAAGGTAAAATAAAGATTAGTATATAATACTTGATTAGCTTCATATCACATTAGCTTACACTGGTGGGCAAGAAGGCAAATTGTATCTATTTTCCATATCCTTATGTGTTATTAAATTGTAAATCAAATAGATGTAGCAGGAAACTAATCAGATTCATTTAGAAGGTGTTCAGTGACTTAAGAAACAATATTCTTCACAAGCCGACCCTGACTTTCAGGAAGTGAAATGAAAATGGCAGAATTTATCTGAAGCTCCGCAGTCTAGAAACAGAACCACTGCCCTTTTGACAGGTGCCATCTCAGTGGAATCACTGGAAAATTCAGAGTGCCTGACACACTGGTAAGCAATGATTGGGGGTCAGGTCAGAGTCAGGGTCAGCTCGTGAAAAGTTGTTAAACAACATGTTGAATGTAAAATGTCAACCCTCACTCTAAACGCTGCCTGTTCTGAGCATCAAATGAAGACTTTGTCAGGTTTTCTTGTGGCCTTCTGATTTTTGGTAGTCTATGGAAAAAGAGAGTTTGAAAGTTGTTGCATACTGCTAATGATTTTCTGCCCATTTCCTGCCTGAAATACCAAGATTGTTTATGGAGAGTATCTTTAATAAAGCTGGATATAGTTTGGCTTTCAAAAAAATAAAAGAAACCATGTTCTTATCTCAAGCCTCGTTAGTCTAACACAGTAAGAAGTGTTATGAAGACTGAATAAACTCTGGACATATATAGAAAGTCATACTTTTATCAGGAAGTCTCTACTGGCTAGAGAAGTGATTCTCAGTCCTGGCTGTGAATGAGAATTACTTAACGCTCATTTAAAAAGTGGAGTTGCGTGACTCCATGTTTGGGTTCCCTTCCATATTCTCTCATGGAAGCCTGTCTTCCCCTCCTAAACCCCATCTCTCTCTCTATTCCGTTCCACTCAGTGGGGAAGCTGCTTTCCTTCCTGGATTCCATCTTTCTGGATTCTCTCTCAGTGTGAGAGGCGCTTTCCTTCTCTGGTTTTCCCCCTCGGGGAACCCTTCGCAGTCAGTGTGAGTGGCTTTTCTTTCTCTCACTCAGTGTGAGAGTTAGCTGTTTCTCTCTCCTCTTCCTGTTTCTCTATCTCTTTAAATAAATCACTTTCTACAAACAAACAAAAAAGTGAAGTTGCCTAGGCTTGGTCCCTGAGTGTTTGATTTAATTAATCTGGGGCAGAATCTGGGCACTTGGTGTGTGTGCTTACACTTGTTTTTGTTTTGTGTGTGTGTGTCTTTTACTTTTTAAAAATATTGCAGTAAAATATATATAATATTTACCATTTTAACCATTTTTACGAATATAGTTTAGTGGCATTAGGTACATTCACATTGTTTTGCACTCATCGTAATTATCATCTCCAGAACCCTTTTCATCTTCCCATTAATGGCTGTCTTCAGTTATTGGATATGAACTGAAACTCTACATGCATGAGACAGTAACTCCCATTTTCCCTCCCCCAGCACTTGACAACCCCCATTATGCTTTCAGTTTCTTTGAATTTGACTTTCCCAGGCATCTCCTGTAAGTAGAGTCATACAATCTGTGTCCTTTTGTGATTCGCTTATCTCACTTAGTGTAATGTCTTCAAGGCTCAGCCATGTTGTGGCATGTGACAGAATTTCCCACCTTTTTAAGGCTGAGTAATATTTCATTGTATGTATATCCCATGTTTTGTTTCCCTGTTTATCTATTCATAGACATGTATGTTATGTCAAGCTTTTGACTATTGTCAGTAATGCTTCTATGAACATGTGTGTCTAAATATGTCTCTACTTTCAATTCTCTTTATTATGTACCTGGGAATGGAATTGCTGGATCATATGGTAATTGCATTTATTTGAGAAACCACTATATTGTTCTTGATAGCAACTGCATAATTTTATATTTCCACTGGCAATGCACAGTGTTCCAATTTTTCTACATCCTTATCAACATTTTTTTATTAAAATCTATCCTGATGGTTGTGAATATGATTGGGTTTTAAACTTCAAAATTTGTTGTTTTATGCAGGTACAGTAGAGAATCATAAGGTACTAGCAATGGCTTATCAAAATAATTCCTTTCTGTTGTTTCATTTGGCTGTACTGAGAATTTTCTGTTGAAAGAACTCTTCTTTTGAAAACAGCCCAGATTGTCAGAGCATTTTAACTAACCTATTCACTTTTTCAGACCTGGTGCCAGAAGCAGGTACCAAAGGGCTTTGAGAATGAATTGAGGGAAGCAAGGAAACCCCCAAAGAAAAATCATTGCCTCCATTGAACAAACACCACTTATATGCCAAGTATTTTATAGAAGACACTTATACTACCTTCAAAAGTAGATACAAAGCTAGTAAGCGGCATAGCAGAGGTTTGGAATTTTTTATTGGTGGTTTTGAAGAACATTTACTTTTTTATTATGAAATGCTGTTTTATAATCAGTTTACCTAGTATATTTCTCAAATGAGAATTAAAACTACACCGTTTTAATGAGAAGACATGCTGGGAATGGCAGAGGTGAACAAAGGCAGCGAAAGGGTCAGTCATTTGGCAAATGTGGAATCATATTTGGAATTGTTCCACAACAGAGGATATGAGGTATTTGTAACTTTTATTCTAATTTTTAGAATCTAAAAATACAGTTTTTTAAGCAGACTGCCTCCAATATCGAATCTTTGTAAATGATCTTTGGATAAATTGAGCATTCATCTAATAATACATCACTTAATATCTAGATTTTGGAGCCTAATTTTCTGATTCTAATGAATATTCTACACTAAATCTTATACAAATCCTTTCTAAGGTAAAAATACATTTATTTGCACTGCCCTCAAACTGACTAATGTTCTATGTAAAAATGAGGTGATATAATCTCGGTTTGTATTTCAGAATCCTCCTTGAGACCCCGGCGACATTAGTGTGTTTCTTTGCTTTCACATAAAACCTTTCACAGGTGTGAAAAGTTCCACATTTAATCAACCTATACTTCACTTCCAGCTTTTAGACAGTGTACTTTGTTTTGTGAAGAAGCTAATATCCTAAAGAATTTGAAATTTGCTAATATTGTGCCCAGTTTACTTATAAATATTTTATAATTCAGTTTTGAATCTTTTTTAATAGTAACAAGGAAAATAAAGACAATAAAAATCTCAAAGATGTTCGAACACAGGAGGCGGAGGTTGCAGTAAAACGAGATCACACCGTTGCATTCCAGCCTGGGTGACAAGAGCAAAAGTCTATCTTAAAAAAAAAAAGGAAGAAAAAGAAGACTTTCCTTGAAATACATTGGAATATCCTGTGCTTCTATCTTTGCCTACTGGATTATCTCCATAAGTTTAGGATTTAACTTTCATATGAAAAGGAGCTAAGTGATTATTCAGTTAACAAATTATATTTTTATGGTTCAGCCACCAGTAATTCTTAAAAGTAAACAAATACTTTTACATAAATACCTTTCCCCAACCTATGTATCTATCATTATTTATCCGTATGCCATAATGATTATTATGTAATTAATTGTGCCAAAATATCAAGGATAATTAAAAATGAATTAAGAATAAATAAAAATACAATGACCACTCGATTCTTCAGTCCCAGTTATATTGAGATTGCATCTAATTGGAACCTTCTACTTAATCAGAAACGAATTAATATGGCCTTAGACTTAGAAACTCATAAATTATCTTCACTAAAACAAGTTTCCCTCTATTACATATTTTCCTCCATGGAACTATTCTTTCATAATTGATGTAGTAGCTGAAAATACTATTTCTAAGGCATTTGTTATGAAAGGAAATAGTATTTCCTAAGCTGTTGAAGTTTCTAGGTATGTTCAGTTTTATGCATTGTCAAGATCTTCCAGTTTTTCTATCATCTGTATAACAAAATACTATGTAATAATATATATTAGGCATGTCTGGTTTTCTCTGACACTTATTTTAAAACAATATAAAATCTTGTTTATAATACTTTCACTTTTGAAAGATATCACACACTACTTTTTCTTCCTTTTTTATATCTTTAAGTTGCTTAATAAACTAGTATGTAAACTCTAGACTAATGCTTGCTTATGTGATCTTAGATGTCTAAAAATTTGATGAATTGAATGTATTTACTTCTATTAGTGAATACTAGATTTTTTTAGACAATATAATTAATATATAATTATTTAAGGAAATTGTCTCTCACATGCTTTAAGATAATGTCTAGTATTTTTATACACTTCCTATAACTTTCCAAAGGAAATCATATATATGGAGCTCGGGAATTATTCTACTTAACATGGGATTACAGGTGCACATCACCGCACCTGGCTAAATTTTGTGTTATATAGAGATGGTCTTTTGCCATTTTGACCAGGCTCATCTCGAACTCCTTACCTCAAGTTATCCACTGGCCTAGGCCTCCCACAGTGCTGGGATTACAGGGGTGAGCCACTGTGCTAGGCCTACTTATTTTCAACTACCACTTAGCCTTCTCATTTAGTTTCAATTGTCACAGAATAGTTGGTAAAGATAGTGGAAACTCCAGTAAGAGCAAATATTAAAATCCCTATGGAAGTATCATTGTCTGACTGCCAAAGTTAGAATCTAAATTTTTATAGTGTCTTAAGTTGAGGTCAGTAATGTTAAGTGAGTTGGCAAGCTTCATAAACCAACCAATCCAATAATTCCAACATAACCCATAAATTCATATTATGCATTATTCTTGGTGGCTCATTTTAGGAAATTCATACGATTGTTTAAAATTAATAGTTTGGCCTATGAAAAAGATGCAAAAGTTTATGACTAGTTATTAGTCAATATGAACTTATATCTTCAGTCAAAAGGAAAATAGTACCTTTCCTGATTTTTTAATCGTTATCTTTCTACTTAGCATAACTTCTCTCTACTCAAATTATTTTTAGAGTTACCTTACTTTTAAAATACTCATTAGATGTTACAGGCAGTTACATGTATGACAAGATGTCATCTATCAAATTCCAGCTTTGCTTTCCCTATGAAGATGCCTCTTCTGACTCTAAATGCTTTCTCTTTTAAGTCCACTATACTTAGCTTCAGGAATGCCTGCTTTAGAATTCACTTGGTCTTTGTTTTGTGAGAGTTAATATGCCTTCCTGATTGAGATCATGAGCTCATCAAATTCCCAGCACATAGTTATACATATATGCCCCCTACAGCGTCCTGCACCATTGTAGATAAATATCATACACTCTTTACTAGTGTCACATTTAGACATTTCTCTTTCCCCATTTTGTTTCTCTGTTTCTGAGTCTTTTCTTCTGGCTCCCCACAACTTCTTTGTTACTTCAAGTCTAGTTTTAATGATCAGCCTTCCTCTTAACACTACTGTTTATTTCATGCTCATTATGTACAGCTATATTACAGTAATTTGAGTTTTTAAAATAAATAAGAATCTCATAAAAAAGCAATGTGCAGTGGCTCATGCCTGTAATCCCAGCACTTTGGAAGGCTGAGGTGGGTGGATCATGAGGTCAGGAGTTCAAGCCCAGTCTGGCTACATAATGAAATCCATCTCTACTAAAAATACAAAAAGTTAGCCGGGTGTAATGGCAGGTGCCTGTATTCCCAGCTACCCAGGAGGCCGAAGCAGGAGAATTGCTTGAACCTGGGTGATGGAGGTTGCAGTGAGCCGAAATTGCACCACTGCACTCCAGCGTGAGTGACAGAGTGAGACTTTGTCTCAAAAAAAGAAAAGAAAAAAATATCAGAAAGAAAATAAAGATAATAAAGGAACAGAATAAATATTTAAAACAATAATGACATAATTTTTCAAAATTTGTGTCAGACACCAAGCATGGATCCAAGAAGTTTAGAGAATACAAAGAAGAATAAATGCAAAAGAAAACCACCCACATCTAGGCATAGTATTTTCAAGCTTCAGAAAAATCAAAACAAAACAAAACTCAAAAGAAGCTGGGCAAGAAGAGGGGAACACATTACCTGAAGAGAATCAAACACAAGAGTCACATTGGCTTTGCCTCAGAAACCATGCAAACAAAAAGAGCAAGTCAAAATCAACATGCTAAAAGGGAGGGAAAACAAATTAGAAATATATACCCTGATGTACCCTGGTAAATTTTACTTCAAAAGTAAAAGAGAAATAAAGAGTTGCCCAAAGAAAATCAAGGGAATTCGTTGCCAGTAGACATATAAGCCTTGCAAGAAACATTGAAAGAAATTCTTTAGAGACAAGGAAAATGATATAATTTAGAAACTGAGATCTACATAGAAAAGGAAGGCTACTGAGAAAAGAACAAGGGAGGATAAAATGAATACTTTTTTGTTTTTATTTTAATTTAATAGATTTTAATTGGTTCAAATTAACAGTGTATTCAAGTAGATACACTTATGTATCTGTGCTTATTTATGCTTATGTATAGGTGAAATGAATGGTAACAAAGGTATGGAAAGAAAGAATTATGAATATTTTATTATTATAAGATACTTGCACTACTCATAAAATGGTAGAGTATTATTTAAAAATGGATATGGATTAGTTACAGATACGTAACAGAAACTCTAGGAAAACTACTTAAAATAGCATAATTTAAGTAGTAGAAACTACTTAAAACAGAAATATAATAAATATTCTATGAAAAGAGAAAAACTGAATCATAAAAAAAATGCTCGAAAGGCAAAAAGGAAAGAAAATGGAAACAAAGAACAAAGCTAACAAATAGAAAACAGTAACACATTTGGTACATATTATTCCAACTGTATCAATAATTACTTCAAATACCATTAGTCTAAATGCACCAACTGAAAGACAGTAATTCTCATAGTGGGTCAAATACGAGACCCAACTAGATGTTTAAAAGGAACCCAATTTAAATTTAAAGCTACATAAAGATTAAAAGTGAATGAATGGAGAAAGATATACCATTCTCACACTGAAAAAAAATAAGCAGAATTAGCTGTATTAATTTCAGAAAATGTAGACATGAGAACAGAAAAAATCATCAGGGACAATGAGGGACATTATATAACGATTCTCCAAAAAGATTATCTTTAATTTGCATATGCCTAACAAAATAACAATATATGTGGGGCAAACCCTGAGATAACTTCAAGGAAAAATAGAAGAATTCACTATCATACTGGATACAACATCACTCTGTTAGAAATGCACAGATCCAACAGGCAGGAAATCAGACAGATGTAGTTGAACTGATAGTGCCATCAATCAAATGGATAAATTGACATCTATAGACTGCTTTATCCAACAACAGCATAGTAAACATTCTTTTCGAGCTCACGTGGAACTTTTGTCAATATAGGCTACATTCTGTGGCATAAAACACACCTGAACAAATGTAAAGTAATAAAAATCATACAACAGCTGCTGACTAACCACAACATAATTAAAGTTGAAAGCAACAACAGAAAGATAACTGGAAAATTTGAAAGTATGTGTTGATTAAGCAGCACACTTGTAGATATCACATGTGTCAAGAAATATCAAGAGAAATTTAAAAATATTTTGAATTAAATAAAAATGAAAACAAATTATCAAAATTTCTGTCATTCAGTGAAAGAAGTACTTAGAGAGAAGTTTATACCATCGAATGCATGCATGAGAAAATATGAAGGATCTAAAATCAGCCTTACAGGTTATCTTAGTAAACTTAAAAAGCAAAATAAGTCTGAAGTATGAAGGAGGGAAAAAATAGAGCAATAATCAATTAAATTGAAAAAGGAAATCAATAGACAATACCAAAAACTGGTTCTTTGAAAACATCATTAAAATTGTCAAGACTCTGGCCAGGCTAAGAAAAAGAGAGGATACAAATTAATATTATTAGAAGTGAAAGAGACAAAATAGCTACAGATTTCATGAACATTAAAAAGATACAAAGTAAATATTATGACCAACTCTGTGCCCACAAATTTGGTAACTTAGATGAAATGGATCAAATCCTTGAAAGACACAATCTGCTAAAACCTGCACAAGAAGAGATAGGCAATTTTAGTAGCCTGATATCTATTAAAGATATTGAGTCTATAATTATTAACCTGCCAACACACAAAAATATCAAACTCAGTTGGATTTACTGGTGAATTCAAATAAACCTTTAATGAAAAATTAAAATAATTATCTCCAATAGAAGATAGAAGAAGCAAAGGAAATACTTCCTAACACATCCTAAAAGGCCACCATTACCCTAATACCAAAATCAGACAAAGACATTACAAAGGAAAAAAAATACAGATTAGGATCTATGATAGCATGGGTGTAAAAATCATCAAGAAAATCTTAGAAAATTGAATTCAACAATGTATAATAAGATTAGTGCACTGCAACTAAGTGAGATTTATCTCAGGAATGCAAGACTGGCTCAATGTAATTGAAAATCAGTTATACCAACACAGTAGAGTATACAGAAGAAAAAATAATCCCATAGTCGCATAAAGAGACGGAGAAAAAACATTTGTCAAAATTCAACATCTATTTATGATAAAAACTATGTATAAAGTAAGAATAGATGTTGACTTCCTCAACCTGATAAAGGATGTTTATAAAAAACCTATAGCTACCATCATCCCTAATGATGAAAAACTCTAAGCTTCATGAACAAGGCAATGATGTTCCTTTTCACTACTGCTTTTCAACTGTGTTGAAGTCTTAACTAATGTAATGAAACAGAAAAGGAAGCAGTGATTTACAGATTAAAAAGAAATAAACTGGTTTTGTTCCCTGCTGACATGGTCATTTATGTATATAATCCTAAAACAAAAACTTGTGGAATCAACAAAGATTATAACAAGGTTGCTGAATACAGAGTTCTAATAGAAAAGTCAGTGGCTGAGGATTCTGCCATGACAGCTGAATAGGAACAGCTCCAGAGCACAGCTCCCAAGAAGAGAGATGCAGAAGGTGAGGGATCTCTGCATCTCCAACCAAGGTACCAGGTACATTTCAATGGGACTGGTTGGACAGTGGGTGTAGCCCAAGGAGGGCAAACCATGACAGGGCAGGGCACTGCCTCACCTAGGAAGTGCAGCTGACCCAAGGATCAGGGACTTCCCCCCACCCGCGGCACTCCAATTCAGACAGTGTTTCTCCTATGCTCTCTGCCACCCACAGACCAGGAGATCCCTGCCAGACTGAAAAGCATCATGAGTTACCAACATAGATCTGAGTGGCAGCTCTGGAAGACTCTGTGGGTTGTTGACAAAGATCTGGGTGAACTTTTGACTGGTACTGAGAATACCTGTGGGATGGAGCTACCCCCTCTCCAGAAAGATGGGGAACCGAAAGCAGGGAAACAGGTGCTATGGCTGGGTGGGTGCCACCCCTTAAAAGATGAGCAAACTGAAACCCTCTTGCTTGAGAGTTTCACAGCCAGCACATCAGTTCGAGCTCAACCTGGGACAATAGAGCTTAGAGGGGGTAGGGCATCTGTTATTCCTGAGGTGGGTCTAAACCTACCTGTGTAAACAAAAGCCAGAGAAAGCTTACACAGTAGCTGGGCTGAGTTTGTGCCAGCCCAGGAGTGTCTCTGCAGGCAGACAGGGAGCAGAAGCTCCCTGACCCCTGTATAATCAAAAAGATGCCTCATACAGGAGAGCACTGGCTATCACCTGGGGGGTAACCTTCTGGGATGAAGCTACCAGAGGAAAGATCAGGCAGCAATACTTGCTGATCCACAACCCCCATGGGTGATTCCCAGGCAAGCAAGGTCTAGAGTGGACCTCCAGAAGTCCTACAGCAGAGGGACCTATTAGAAGGAAAACTAAAAAACAAAAAGAAATAGCTTCAACATCAACAGAAAGCATGTCCACTCAGAGACCCCATCGAAATCACCAAGATCAAAGATCAAAGGTAGATCAATCCACGAAGATGGGAAGAAATCATCAAAAACCAGAATGCCTCTCCCCCTCCAAGAGATCAAAACTTGCCAGCAAGGAAACAAAACACAATAGAGAATGAGTTTGATGAATTGACAGAAGCAGAATTCAGAAGGTGGGTAATAACAAACTTCTCTGAACCAAAGGAACATGTTCTAACCCAATGCAAAGAAACAAAAAACCTTGAGTAAAGATTAGATGAAATGCTAACTAGAATAACCAGCTAAGAGAAGAACACAAATGACTTGATGGAGCTGAAAAACACAGCAGGAGAACTTCACAAAGCATACAGAAGTTTCAATAGCTGAATCAACCAAGCAGAAGAAAGGATATCAGAGACTGAAGATCAACTCACTGAAATAAAATGAGAAGCCAAGACTAGAGAAAAAAGAGTGAAAAGAAATGAACAAAGCCTTCAAGAAATACAGTATTATGTGAAAAGACCTAATCTACACTTGATCTGTGTACCCGAATGTGACTGGGAGAATGAATCCAAGCTGGAAAACACTCTTCAGGATATTATCAAACATCCCCAACCTAGCAAGGTGGGCCAACATTCAAATTCAGAAAATGGAGAGAATACCACAAAGAACTCCTCCAGAAGAGCAACCTCAAGGCACATAATTGTCAGATTCACCAGGGTGGAAATGAGGAACAAAATACTAAGGGCAGCCAGAGAGAAAGGTCTGATCACCCACAAAGGGAAGCCCATCAGACACAAAGCAGATATCTAAGCAGAAACCCTACAAGCCAGAAGAGAGTGGGGGCCAATATTCAGTATCCTTAAAGAAAACAAATTTCAACCCAGAATTTCATATCCAGCCAAAATAAGCTTCATAACTGAAGGAGAAATAAAATCCTTTATGACCAAATAATTGCTGAGAGATTTTGTCACCACCAGACCTGCCTTACAAGAGCTTCTGAAGGAAACACTAAACATGGAAAGGAACAATCAGTGCCAGCCACTGCAAAAATGTACCAAATGGTAAAGACCAACAATGCAATGAAGAAACTGAGAAAACTAACTGGCAAAACAACCAGCTAGTAAAAAAATGAGAGGATCAAATTCACACATAACAATATTAATGTTAAATACAAATGGTTTAAACTCCCCAAAAAAAGACACAGACTGGCAAACTGGATTAAAAAGTCAAGACCATCCTTGTGCTGTCTCAGGAGACCAATCTCACATGCAAAGACACACATACACTCAAAATAAAAAGATGGAAGAAGATTTACCAAGCAAATGGATAACAAAAAAAAGCAGAAGTTGCAATCCTAGTCTCTGATAAAATAGACTTTAAACCAACAAAGATCAAAAGAGACAAGGAAGGGCATTACATAATGGTAAAGGGATTGATGCAACAAGATGAGCTGACTCTTCTAAATATATATGTACCCAATACAGGAGCACCCAGATACATAAAGCAAGTTCTTAATGACCTACAAAGAGACATAGACTCCCACACAGTAATAGTGGGAGACTTTAACACTCCACTGTCAGTGTTAGACAGATCAAGGAGACAGAAAGTCAATAAGGATATCCAGGAACTGAACACAGATCTGGACCAAGCAGACCTAGTAGACATCTACAGAACTCTCCATCCCAAATCCACAGAATATACATTCTTCTCAGCACCACATCAAACTTACTCTAAAATTGACAGCATAATTGGAAGTAAATCACTCCTCAGCAAATGCAAAAGAACGGAAATCATAACAAACAGTCTCTTACACTACAGTGCAATCAAATTAGAACTCAGGATTAAAGAACTGTCCCAAAACAGCTCAACTACATGGAAACTGAACAGCTTGCTCCTTAATGACTACTGGATAAACAATGAAATGAAGGCAGAAATAAAGATGTTCTTTGAAACCAATAAGAATAAAGACAAAACTTACCAGAATCTCTGGGAAACATAAAGCAGTGTCTAGAGGGAAATTTATAGCACTGAATGCCCACATGAGTAACAAGGAAAACCATAAAATCGACACCCTATCATCAAAATTGAAAGAGCTAGAGGAGCAAGATCCAAAAAAAAAAAAAAAAAAAAAAAAAAAAAAAAAAAAAAAAAAAAAAAAAAAAAAAAAAAAAAAAAAAAAAAAAAAAAAGCTAACAAAAGACAATAAATAACCAAGATCAGAGCAGAACTGAAGGAAATAGAGACAAAAAACTCTTCAAAAACTCAATCTAGGAACTGAGTTTTTTAAAAGATCAACAAATTAGACAGACTGCCAGCCAGACTAATAAAGCAGGAAAGAGAGAAGAATTGAAAGGATTCAATAAAAAATGATAAAGGGGGTATCAATACTGATTCCACAGAAATACAAACTGCCATCAGAGATTACTACAAACAACTGTATGCACATAAACCAGTAAACCTGGAAGCAATGAATAAATTTATGGAAACGTAAACCCTCCCAAGGTTAAACCAGGAAGAAATTGAATCCCTGAATAGACCAATAACAAGGTCTGAAGTTGAGGCAGCAATTAATAGCCTACCAACCAAAAAATTCCAAGTACAGACTGGTTTACAGCTGAATTCTACCAGACATACAAAGAGGAGCTAGTACCATTCCTTCTGAAACTATTCCAAACAATACAAAAAGAGAGATTCCTCCCTAACTCATTTTATGAGACCAACATCATCCTGATAATAAAACCTGGCAGAGACACAACTAAAAAAGGAAACTCAGGCCAATATTCATGATGAACATCAACGCAAAAATCAACAAAATACTGGCAAGCCGAATGCAACAGCACATCAAAAAGTTTATCCATCACGATCAAATAGGCTTTATTTTGGGGATGCAAAGCTAGTTCAACATACGCAAATCTGTAAACATAATCCATCACATAAACACAATCACCAAGACAAAAACCATATGATCATCTCAATAGATGCAGAGAAGGACTTCAACAAAATTCAACAGCTGTTTATGCTAAAAACTCTCAGTAAACTAGGTATCAATGAAACGTATCTCAAAATAAAAGCTATTTATGACAAACCCACAGCCAATATCATAATGAATTGGCAAAAACAGGAAGCATTTCTTTTTAAAACTGGCACTATACAAGGATGCTCTCTCTCATCATACCTATTAAATATGGTATTGGAAGTTCTAGTCAGAGCAGTCAGGCAAGAAAAAAAAAATAAAGGGTATTCATTAGGAAAAGAGGAAGTCAAATTGTCCCTATTTGCAGACAACATGATTGTATATTTAGAAGACCCCATCGTCTCAGCCCAAAACTTCCTTAAGCTCATAAGCAACTTCAGCAAAGTCTCAGGATAGAAAATCAATGTGCAGAAATCACAAGCATTCCTATACACCAAGAACAGACAAACAGAGAGCCAAATCATGAGCAAACTCCCATTCCCAACTGCTATGAAGAGAAGAAGATACCTAGGAATACAACTAAGAAAGGATGTAAGCTCTTGTCAAGTAAAACTACAAACCACTGCTCAAGGAAAAGAGAGGACACAAACAGATGGAGAAACATTCCATGCTTATGGTTAGGAAGCATCAATATCATGAAAATGGCCATACTGCCCAAAAATTTATAGATTCAACACTATCCCCATCAAGCTATGATTGACCTTCTTCACATAACTGGAGAAAACCACCTTAAACTTCATATGGAACCAAAAGAGAGCCCTCGTAGCCAAGACAATCCTAAGCAAATAGAACAAAGCTGGAGGCTGCCTGCTACCTGACTTCAAGCTATACTACAAGGCTACAGTAATCAAAAGAGCATGGTACTGGTACCAAAACAGAGATATGGACCAATGGAACAGAACAGAGGCCTCAGAAGTAACACCACGCATCTACAGACATCTGATCTTTGATAAACCTGAGAAAAATGAGCAATGGGAAAAGGATTCCCTGTTTAATAAATGGTGTTGGGAGAACTGGCTAGCCATGTGCAAAAAGCTAAAACTAGACCCTTTCCTTACATCTTACACTAAAATTAACTCCACATGAATTAAAGAGTTAAACATAAAACCTAACACCATAAAAACCCTGAAAGAAACCCTAGGCAAAACCATTCAGGACATAGGCATAAGCAAGGACTTCATGACTAAAACACCAAAAGCAATGGCAACAAAAGCCAAAATAGATAAATGGGATCTAATTAAACTTAAGAGTTTCTGCACAGCAAAAGAAACAATCATCAGAGTGAACTGGCGTCCAACAGAATGGGAAAAAAAACTTTGCAAGCTACCCATCTAAAAAAGGGCTAATATCCAAAATCTGCAAAGAACTAAAACAGATTTACAAGAAAAAAACAAACAAACTCATTCCAAGGTGGGTGAAGGATATGAACACACACTTCTCAAAAGAGGACATTTATGAGGCCAACAAACGTGAAAAAATGCTCATAGTCACTGGTCATAATAAATACAAATCAAAACCACATTAAATACCATCTCACACAAGTTAGAATGGTGATCATTAAAAAATCTGGAAACAACAGATGCTGGAGTGGATGTGTAGAAACAGCAACACTTTTACACTGTTGGTGGGAGCATAAATTAGTTTAACCATTGTGGAAGACAGTATGGTGATTCCTCAAGGATCTAGAAATAGAAATTCCATTTGACCCAGCAATCCCATTACTGGTTATATACCCAAAGGATTATAAATCATTCTATTATAAAGACACCTGCACACGTGTGTTCATTGTGGCAGTGTTTACAATAGCAAAGGCATGAAACCAACCCAAATTCCCATCAATGGTAGACTCGACAAAGAAAATGTGTCACATATGCACCATGGAATACCTTGCAGCCATAAAAAAGGATGAGTTCAGGTCATTGGCAGGGACATGGATGAATCCGGAAACCATCATTCACAGCAAACTGAAACAAAAACAGAAAACCAAACACTGTATGTTCTCACTCATAGGCAGGTGTTGAACAATGAGAAGACATGGGCAAAAGGAGGGGAACATCACACACTGGGACCTGTTGGGGGATGGGGAGCTAGGGTATGGAAGGCGAGTGGTGTGGAGTTTGGGGAGGGATAACATTGGGAGAAATGCCTGATGTAGGTGATGGGGGGATGGAGACAGTAAACCACCATGGGATGTGTATATCTTTTGAACAATCCTGGAAGAGTTGCACATGAACCCCAGAACTTAAAGTACAATTTAAAAAAAAAAAGTCAATGGCCTTCCTATATTTCAGAAATGAACAAATGGAATTTTTATATTAATGCAGTGTCATTTACATTAGTACCCTGTAAAATGAAATGTGTTAGTATAAATCTAACCAAATATACACAAGATTTTTATAAGAAAAGCAGAAAACACTGATGAAAGAATGAGCTATTATGCCACAAAGGAATGACTGAGGCATACTACTAAGTGAAAGAAGCTGATCTGAAAAGGTTACATACCATATAATGCCACCAAAATGACATTCTGTAAAAGACAAAACTATAGAGGCAGAAAAAGTGATGGGGTCACATTGCATAGAGAACCAGTGGTGTGTGCCTCACCAAAATTCCAGGATCTCAAAAAACAGGATAATCTGCAACCGGTAATAAGTAAACATTCCTGAATAGCAATGATTGGGGCACACATATAACTACCCCTTACCCAACTTATTTTGTATGATTTACTTGACCCTTAGGTATCAACCTGAACTCTTATAAATCATCTGGAAATAAACTTGGTTGATTATTCTATTTTCTTCTGAAAACTCTGTGAACATGTTCAGAAATACTGGATTATTTTTGAAGATATGATAGTGAAATCCTTTTTAACCTTAAGAGGGATTTATTGTTTTTCCTTTATGGGGGGTGGTGTAAGTATAAAACTGTCTTAAATATGAATTACTTTTCAGATTTCTCTTTTCTTCCTTACACTAATTTAAGACATACTTGATAAATCAGAGTTTTCTAATGAGTCTACTCATGAAACTCATCTAGGGAGGACTTTAATGTATAAATGCATGAACCTTAGGCCTGCCTACTACATCATCAGCTCCAAGCCTCAATCTCTGAACTTTATATTTTCACAAATTTCACAACATATGTATTTGATCCAGATATAGTTTAAGTTAAAAAAATGCATAACTCCTCTCCTATTTGTTGTTTCTGTTCCTTTAATGCAGTCTTCTATAAGTAGCAGTTATAGTCAGCCCACCTTATCCATAGATTCCACATCCAAGGATTCAACCACACATGGATAGAACATACCTCCGTATGGGTTTAATCCCAATTTGAAACTCATAGATAAGGAGGCCCAACTAAAGGACTTGGGCATCTGCACATTTTAGTGTCTTCTGGAGATCTTGGAATCAATTCTAAGCCGATGCTAAGGAATGACTGTACATTGTGTTATCTGTTATGTTGGGATATTTAGTGCCACAGTTGATATATCTAATTAAAGGACTAAATGAAAGTCTAATAGGAAGGAAAATGGATTTTGAAACTTTTATTTCATTCAAATCTAAACAGTTGAATTTGTCTGTTTAATGCAATGCTTATTATTTAGTAAGTTATTTTAAATCATATTTAACTATAATTTACATTTTACCATTTCTTTTTTATTTAATTGTAATTAATACATAATTCTATATATTTATGAAGTACAATGGGATTTTTTTAATGCATGTATGCAGGGTATAATGATCAAATCAGATTAAATGCCATATCCCTCCTTTAAGCACTTACCATTTCTTTGTGGTAGCAGCATTCAAAAATCTTTACTTCCATCTATCTTGAAACATACGATACATTGTTATTTGCTGTAGTCATCCTGCAGTATAATAGAACACCAAAGCTGAGTTTGACTTTTTTCTTGAAAGTGATTTTGCTCCTTGTTAGAGTATTTTCATAGTATTTTTCACATACATTGTTTCATTTGTTCCTCACAAGAAAAACCTTTCAAAATTTGTAGGGGGAGCAGGATTGTTGCTAATTGTAACACAAGAAGAAACTAGGAATATTTTAGGGCTTGTTTTGCACAGATTACACAAATATTAATAAATACAGTTGAGATCAGATTTTAGATCTTCTAGGTACTGGTTTTGTGGTTTTCAAGATATCATGTAGCCTTTGTTAATTTAACAGTTTATTAATAATGGTTTATTGTCAGAATAATTTTCATGAGTGCAAAATTTAATAATATTAGCTTTCATTTGTTGAACACATACTATACACCATTAACATTTAGCCTATCTCACTCAAGTCTCACACAAGCTCCCATTTTTATTGCTTTTATTCTGTGACCCTGTTTGTTATTATATTGCTCCTATTATAAAAAGGAGAGTCATTCTTACACTGTTGGTGGGAGTGTAAATTAGTTCAACCATTGTGGAAGACAGTGTGGTGATTCCTCAAGGACCTAGAAATAGAAATTCCATTTCACCCAGCAATCCCATTACTGGATATATATCCAAAGGACTATAAATCATTCTACTATAAGGACACATGCACACGAATGTTCACTGCAGCACAGTTTACAATAGCAAAGACCTGGAACCAACCCAAATGCCCATCGATGATAGACTGGACAGGGAAAATGTGGCACATATACACCATGGAATATTATGCAGCCATGAAAAACGATGAGTTTGCATCCTTTGTAGGGACATGGATGAACCTGGAAACCATCATTCTCAGCAAACTGACACAAGAACAGAAAATCAAACACCGCATATTCTCACTCATAGGCGGGTGTTGAACAGTGAGAACACATGGACACAGGGAGGGGAGCATTTCACACTGGGGTCTGTCAGGGGGAAAAAGGGGAGGGACAGCAGGGGTTGGGGAGTTGGGGAGGGATAGCATGGGGAGAAATACCAGATATAGGTGATGGGGAGGAAGACAGCAAATCACACTGCCATGTGTGTACCTATGCAACAATCTTGCATGTTCTTCACATGTACCCCCAAACCTAAAATGCAATAAAAAGTATATTATTAAAAAAAAAGGAAAATCATTGATATTCAATGAGGAAAAATAATTTGTCCATGATTCTACAGCTATTTATCGTAAGAACCAGAATTTAAATCTATTATATTTTACTCCAGATTCAGAGCTTCTCCACTCATACATGCTGCTTCTGAATCATGAGTGAGGTGGCATTTACGACAGTCAGCCTGACTCTACCCATGACCACCCGTTACACCTTCAAGTGAGACCTTGTGGGGAAGCTGCTGTTACCACTAGAAAGTAGACTGAATTCTTGCCACTCATTGTAACTTTATACTAATTATTTAATCAAATCTATTGGGTTTTTAATTTCTTATTTTTAAAATGAAAAATTAATTGCAGAAAATAACTTACAAGATCTCTTTTCTCCCCTGTTTTATCTTTCTAATATTCTTCAAATCCATTTAATGACATATTAATAATATCTTTGAATGTAAATATTGACACATTATAACATTTAATTCTGCCAATAGTTTACATTCATATTTCTGTAAAAAAGATGATTGATTTGTCTTTATAAGAATGAATTTAACTTTCAAGATAAATTTACAAAAAACATGTTGGGGAACTCATTGTTAGCAACATATTTCATTAAATGTATCTTAAAGCACATACGGTCAGCTAAGCATCAGTTAATAAATGCATCTGTAATATTTTGCAGTTTCTTATACATTCTAATTTGAGGCTAAAAACATGTCTATATGAATGGGAAAATGAGGCTTGATATTCCCAACTTCACAGTCACGTAATCAAAAAGGTAAGGGACTTGCATAAAGGTACATTAATGGTACATTAAATAAATATACAGCTATCCATTTATATTAAATGATACATCTAGGACCACAACTTACGTCATTTGTCACTGAGTGCTGTGCCTTCCTACTATCTTATATTCTAAAACAATCACATGCTACTTTTCACCATTATATTAAAAATGAGCTATCTCTTGCCTTACTGCAATGGGGTTGCCTGTGTTTCCAGGTAAAGACAGAAGTTTTAGAAATTAAAATATGTTTAATGCAAGATAGGAAGCAGTATATTTAAAGTTTCTAAGTGACCTTTAATGGAAGACAGGCAGCATAACTTAACAAAATTTTGTAGGCTTTGGAATCAGACAATACCAGACTTGAAATGTGGGCTCTACAACTTAGTAGCTCTGCAAAACTGGAAAAATTAATTAACTCAAGGCCAAAGGCAACATTTTCAGATTAACATTTAGCCCAAGTCCAAAAGAATGCCAAGAGATAGATAATAAAAAAGGTAGAGAAAGAGGAGGGCTGGGACTATTCAATCTGTCATTCAGGCTCAAGGTGTCTCCCTTGCTTATACAACTCCGTATGGTATATATATACATAAAATTCATACATTTTGAAATGCTTTTTTATATACATTTAAATTATGCATAATACCTTTCAGTCTAAAATATTAAGAATTCCCAATTTTCACTTAATTTTGACACTCTACACAGTGCAACTTTTCAGCATTTTTAGTAAATGGAGGTAGGAGCAAATGCATACATTCCTATCCTCTACTCATTTTAAATTAAAGTATCCTCTACTCATTTCTATCTTCTACTCATTTTATTTCTTAGAAAGAAAATGGATGTTAATGCTGTAAAAATATATATACATATACAGTGTAGTAGACATTAATCCTAGATATAAAATTTTTACATTTATTACATGTAATATTAGATTTTAAGTACTATTTCCTCCTATAAGGTAAGGTAAGGTCAGTATTGTGGGTGGAGTTATGTTCCCCAAAAGATATATTGAAGTCCTAACCTCTTGTACTTATGAATGTGACCTTATTTGAAAATGACGTCATTGTAAATATAATCAAGTAAAGACAAGGTCTTTAAGTGAACCTTAATCCAGTGTGACTGATGTCTTTGTAAGAGAAAAGAGAAAGACATGGATAGACACACAGGGCAAGGCCACATGATGAGGGCAGCAGAGACTGGATGCTGAGGGAAGCAAGGGACACCAAGGACTGCTGACAGCCCAGGAAGCTAGGAGAGAAGAATGCAGTAGAGTGTTCCTCTGAGCCCTCAAGGACTCAACACTGCCAATTCCTTGATTTCAGACTTCTAGCTTCTATAAATGTGAGATAATACATTTCTGGGGTTTTTAAAGCTATCTAGTTTGCAGTACTTTGCTACAGCAGTGCTAGGAAATGAATACAATTAATCTTACTAAAATAATTTTTAAATAATTTGGGTTTTTTTTTTGGTATGTAGCTCAGGTTTCATCTTTTTCTAGCAGCATTTCTTTTTTCTTTTTTTTTTTTTTTTAATACTAGTTCTGGGGTACATGTGCATATTGTGCAGGATTGTTACATATGTATACACACGCCATGGTGGTTTGCTGCGTCCATCCTCCCACCACTTACATTAGGTATTTCTCCTAATGTTATCCCTGCCCTAGCCCCCCAACCCCCCAACAGACCCCAATGTGTGATGTTCCCCGCACCATGGAATACTATGCAGCCACAAATAATTTCTATAATTGCTGAACAGAGTCCATCACATAAATGCAAAAGCTGATGTAGAATAAACATAGATGAATGCCTAACTTTGATTTTAATATTATCAACAGTATATATTAATTATAACTTTTAATATGTGAGTATATTCTGTAACTTTATATAGAGTGTATATATTTTGGATGAATATTTTTGCTGAAGCAGTAGCTGTTTTTTTGGCTTTAGCATTCTGGTTTTTTTGTTTTGTTTTGTTTTTGGAAATAAGGAACAAAACACGCACTACACTCTTACTCTTAGAACACAGGTTCTCTATAGGTGGATGACATCCTGGGAGAGGTCATGTGACTCAGATGTGACCAATTTAGAGCCTCCCTGCCCCCTGTTCTCAGTAAGCGGTTACCATAATCAGGCTATTTAGATTCTGGGATGTGCAGAGTGAATTATAGGAATGAGAAGCTCTCTTTTTTCAGGATTAGCTAGAAAATATAACCTAAGTTTGGGGATAATCAGAGCCACCTTGGCAAGAACACAACATATAGGTATGCTGTGTTAAGAGATGAAGAAAGTATGCCATGTCTGAAGCGATCGGTAAACATAAATTTCTTTGCTTTTTCTTTTCTTTCCTTGGTCAAGCCAGTTTTGATTCTCTTATGTCCAATGGAAAGTGTTCTAATGATATAGATGCTAGTATCGAAACTAAGTTGTAAGGAATCCTAAATTTTAGAAGTTGAGTGAGCTGAGATAGGGGCAGAGGGGATTCCTCATATGTAAGAAGTTGGTATATCATGCTGTGTTACAGGAATGCAGTGACTATTCTGTAGCCTGCTTTCTCTGGGGTCTCATAGTGTGTGTTGTTGAAACTGGTCCTTTTGGGTACATGCCAGGTCATTGTCCTTCTCCTGAAAATTGCCTATGTTCGTAGTGTATAAATTTGCATTTGTCCTAAACCTTTCTATTTCTGTGACTGGCCTTGTCATTATATCAGCAGCTTAAAAACAAGAACAAAAGTAACAACAAAGAAGAAAATCTTTGACCTTCTTAAAATGTAGACATGTACTTTATCTAATTAGGTCTGTAGACAGGTTCAGGAAAATACTTCATGTAAATATGTTATGACAAATTGTATGTTTGGTAAGAGCCAGATTTTCTTAAAAGGTCAAAGATACCTCCACTTAAGTTCATTGTTCTGGTGATACATTCAGCTATAGTGTCTTCTTTGTTGCTCTTCCATCTGGCTCCAGCAATGCAGAAGAGTCCAAGTGCCTCTTGACGCTCAGGCATACAGAGTGTGTGGGTGGAGCCTGAGCTCTGAAAGCAGTGAGCTAATCCAGGCAGTCGTATTGGAGATGCTTTGAGATATTTCAAAAAATCCTTAGCCTGTGGACAGTGTTCCTGTAAAATCATTTACCTGCATAGTTTATATGAAGCACAAGCAAATATGCTTAATTTCTCCCCTACTTTTGAGAATGGCAATGTTACCTCAAGTTAGAGGGTATCCATCCATCTAAGCTATCTAAAATTTTTTTAATTAAACCATAAAAATCTAGAGTCATATTGATTTTTATTAGAATACAGAATAGTATAAGCAAGATGTGAGGCTATAACTTTGCTTGGCCAGTAGCTGTATATTTTTGTTTTGATCGATTGCACTTGACAGAGAGGAATAAAAAAACATAGAATTTAAGAGTAGACTATTCCATTGAAAACATTTTATATTTATTATTACTATTATACTTTAAGTTCTGGGGTACATGTATGGCATGTGCAGATTTGTTACATAGGTATACATGTTCCGTCGTGGTTTGCCACATCCATCACCCCGTCATCTACATTAGGTATTTCTGCTATCCCTGCTATCCCCTGCTATCCCTCCCCTTTCCTCCCACTCCCCGACAGGCCCCAGTATGTGATGTTCCCCTCCCTATGTCCGTGTGTTCTCATTGTTCAACAACGACTTACGAGTGAGAACATGTGGTGTTTTTACATTTCAAAATACACCGTATCATAAAGGCATTAGCTACTCTATCAGAAGTCTTTTATTTCCGAGGCCACTAAATAACAACCTAAAATGATCCTGAATAACTAAGTCAGCAAGAATATGTTAAAATAGTTTTTTTGTGCATTTCTTCTGCCCCTGCCTTACAGTAGAACTAAAAGTTATTTTTGGATGAAACAGTGACTAGGCACAAGACTGCAGTAGAGATATAAATAAAGAAATAAGGTCAAGGAAGACAAGATCATGCATGAAGGAGAAGAAACTTTCAAACCCTGGGTGTTTTTCACTTAATATAGAATGGAGAAAAAAGGCAGATAAGGGCACTTTAAAGTCAAATGATCAGTTCTAAATATCCAGGGAAATTCATTTTGACACATCACAAAAGCATACCAAACAGAACTCAAATAGTTGAGCCAATTTGGGTGTCTCATTAGGAATATTACCTTCTATCACTGGGTAGCTACATCAGTAGGGAATTTGGGTAAAGCAGATTAAATGATCTTTCATAAAACTTTAAAATATGAAGTTAAAAAAAGGATTATCTTATTGGGAGCTGCATTCAGCAGAATCTCAAATGTAATCTTTTCTTTAATGATATTTAAGCTATGGTGAATAGTTTTTCTAAAAGATAGGGGAAATGGGAGTTGTTAGATAGAAGTATATTGGAACAGAATTGCTAATGCAGAATGACATGGAATTTCATAAATCAGGAAGAAGTAGTGATTGTGGAGCTCCCGATAGTAGGCACATGAGTTTTAGCTGACAGGACATCTAATCCTTTAGGATAAGAATGAAGGTTTGACTACATCAGGACAGATATAGGTCCAAGCTAGGATTCTAGGAAATGTTTCCTAGCCAGGATTCTGGTAGGCAAAACAGATCGGGGAACCAATTACCACAACCGTGAAAATTGCAGACTGGGTTTTGGGTTTAGAGAGTAGCCTGATATCACATGTGAGAGACATGATAACATGTCTGTGGTTTTGTAACAAGAGTAGTTCATGGTTAATCCATGGGACTGTGTTACATTTGGAGCTGTTTAATTTCCTTCTGCTTAAGGAAAGGTAGGTCCTATAGGGAGTTCTCTTGAGCTGGCCCATAAGGTTTCAGTGTCCTACCCTGGGATACTTCTTTTCATCACATCTTACATTATTTCATCTGCTTATCCTGACACTTAAACCTGTTCTACTTTCTGTATTGCCCTCCAGTCTAAATATGGGATCACACTGAGATGTTCTGGTAATCCTACAGAAATAATGGAAGGCATACAGCAAAACTCACAGACAACAGCAACAATAACAACAAAAACTTTCTGCTACATCAGGCCTCTGAGTTTTACAGAAGAAATAGCTTTTAATGTCCTTTAACCTTTACCCCCAAACTTTACTTGTGTTTGTATTTTTCTTCTGTTTGGAGTTGACCTATGTATTTAAGTTGGCAGAGTTACTCCTGTATTGCTACACACTAGTCTAATTTTTTGGTTGTTTTTTAAACTTACACTGAATAGGTTGCTATAAAGGTTTAAACTGATTTATGAAGATGTATATTTTATCAATGGGTAGATATGAATGTGGTAACTAATGCATTACTCAGAATATACTTGAGAACAAATGTATTTGTTCGTAAAATATTTGCTTAACATAGTAAGAGTCTCAAAATTTGAAATTCTGTATGGAGATGAATTACTTTTATATTTATGTACTCTGCCTTTTTTTGTTTTCACCCTGAACACCAAATTATCGTTGATTAGTTTAAAATAACTGTGTCCTTTCAAATGAATTTAGCATTATTTTATATGTAGATGTATTAACCTCCATTGATTTTTCTATATAGAGCTCTATATAAAGCTTAAGTTAAATTGGAATTCTCACCAGATATAGATCTTGGAGGCCATATTTTATCTGTATTAAAATGTTTGCTAGTGATAGTACACGTATAGGAGCTATAGTTTTAATCACAGAACATAACTTAAATCTTGCTGAGCTGATAAAAATGAAATCATTCCCATGCTGCCAGGGTAGATTTCATATGGCAGTAGTGTTTTTAATTAGATTGTTAACCTGGTGTCAAATTGTACTTTTAAATCTTATCTCTTTCTTTTTTGTTGTTGTTATTTGAGATGGAGTCTTGGTGTTGTCAGGCTGGACTGCAGTGGTGCAATCTCAGCTCACTGCAATCTCCACAACCCAGGTTCAAACCATTCTCCTGCCTCAGCCTCCCAAGTAGCAGGAACTACAGGCATGTGCCACCACGCCTGGCTAATTTTTTTGTATTTTAGTAGAGATGGGGTTTCACCATGTTGGCCAGGATGGTCTCAATCTCCTGACCTCGTGATCCACCCGCATTGGCCTCCCAAAGTGCTGGGATTACAGATGTGAGCCACCATACCTGGCCATCTCTATCTTCCTATTAAGCAAAAGACATTCAGTATCTCATATTGAAAAATACAGGGATGACCTTTTATCAGTTGAGTCTCTCCCATGCCCAAGTTAGTTATTCAGCAGTTTCTTTTTATTGTTATTGTTTTGATCCAGCTTGGGTATATGGACTCAAATTTTATCTCCAATTTCTAAGACTCATATCTTGTTTGAGAATGCCTTTTTTGCACATGAAAAATTAGTAGATACAATTTTGTATATATATATATTAAATTATTTTTTCACTTATTCCTATATTGGCTACATTTAAATAGCTTTATAAAATTCATAAGAATTCTGAGGGTTTTGATAATCTGGAAATCTTTTAGTTCCAGTAGATTCTTTCTGAAAGTTATACTTTTTATTATAAGACATTTCTGCAATAAGATAATGGCTGTTTTTGTTAATATTTATTTTCTTATGTTAGATATAATTTCTGTGGGATAGAAGGAACTCTGAAGTCCAGAAGTACATGATAAATTTGCTAATTTACTTAGTAAAATACTTTTAATGACATAAGACAGCGTATGAATTTTACATGCGATTATTAGAAGAAAACAAAGAATATATTGTAATTTTATAGAGGACTGCCTTAATCTAGTAAATTCATATGGAGAAGTAAGACTGTTTACTAGTAATAGTAACCTTAAATTCATCTTAAATTTCTTTAAGTATTTTTGGTAACACTGGGGCAGAGGCAGGCAAGGAAGAGGCCCTTAGCATCCTAATTCCTGTGTTTTGGGACCATTATAGTGTGGTGTTGAGAATCATTCTGAGGTTCACCATGGATGAGGGGTGTGAAGACCCACATGCTATGTATTTACTGATTTGGTAGAGTGATTATTTAATTGTTATACTGGTGATTTCAATTATTATGTGTTTGTTTCTGTCCTTTCAATTAAACCTTCACTTTCCTATCTTTAAATAATACAAATTCTTATTTCGTAAGACTGGTGTGAGAATTAAATAAGATCAATAAAGCCTTGAGAACTTTAGCCTATGGCAAACCATTAATAATAATGAAGATAATGGTTAATTGCATATATCATGGAAATATAACTTCTTGAATTATTTAATGGACTGTAAATATAAATTGGGTATTTTTTGTTTTTCCAGACATGATGCTACCTTTCTTTATTTAAAATATATTTACAATATATTGATTTGAAAATACAAGCTCTTAAAGGTGCTCAATGGTGAATTACTTTGGCACTAGGGAAGAATTATTTTTAGTTTAAAAAAGTCACATAATACTGCCTGACACTGGTGATTTCCTACTCCTAATTTAGCAATAATGTTTATTATAATGATGATGTCATGAAGCCATGATATTATGACTAATATGTCCTGCCAGTGGCTCTGAACTAAACTAAATCACAGTGACAATAATGGGCAATCCTGCTGTGTCTCTGCTAAGCATGAACAATTAAGAAACAAAGCCATTAGTAATAATTGAAGAATTTGTGTTTATATGTAGCAGTTTTTCACAGGGAACTAGAAATATGAATCCAAAACAGCCCCAAATAATGAAATGACAGTCTTCATTGCCCAACTAGCATCTTAAGAGACAATGACAATTGAGCTCTTTCCTATATTTTTGAGAACCTAATTAGAAATGCAGCTTTTAATTTTCAGAATTGGATACAGATCATGTATCTGTCAAATGTCATTTTAATTGATATATTATTTTCTATGCCTTTTTTCTATGATAATTAATAAAATTAAAATTGTATCTTAGTATTATGAAGTATTTTGTTTTTGTAAATCTTGGATATTTTAGTCAGAAGCACACATGTATGTTCTGCATACATGTAAGGTTTCAGCAGCCAGTTAGCAAGCATCAGCCGAACATATAGTACCGGCTGAGAGTGACGTAAGATACTTTTTAATGATCTTAGGAATTGCACAATCCATTATGTGATTTTGCTGATGAAGAAACCAAAATTTGACAGTGTTGTGATCTGTGAAGCTGGTCAACTTCTAGCCCTTCTAGCCCAACCATTCTCTTCAACAGCAGAGCAGTCGCCAAGCTTCATTCCTCACTATCTTATTTTATTTTCTTACTGATACCCAGGTTGCTATGTCCAGAAATAATTACCACCTCAGTTTTTGCCTCTGGAACTCTAATTGACAACATCTATTAATGAGCGTTAATATTATTAACTAAGCATCTTTATACTAATGAATTAAATCATATGTAAAAAAATGGAGAACTTTCTTTATCTTTGTTTCATATACTACCTCCCTCTCAAAAACAGAATTCTGCCCAAAAATCTTGATTTAATTTAATGATACTTGCTATTTTGATTTCTTGGGCTTGTAAGTTTGGATTTGTTTTTCAGCCTCTTCTAAATTCTGATTCTTTGTTAATTTTTTGAAGTAAGTGTTCCTGCTACAGTAAGTTTATGTGAATTTCGGTCTTTTTGTTTGTTTGTTTTTTGAGATGGAGTCTCCCTCTTGTTGCCCAGGCTGGAGTGCAATGGCACAATCTTGGCTCACTGCAACCTCTGCCTCCCAGTTCAAGGGATTCCCCTGCCTCAGCCACCCAAGTAGCTGGAACTACAGGTGCCCACCATCACACCCGGCTAATTTCTTGTATTTCAGTAGAGGCGGGGTTTCACCATGTTGGCCAGGCTGGTCTTGATCTCCTGACCTCGTGATCTGCCCGTCTTGGCTTCCCAAAGTGCTGGGATTATAGGCATGAGCAACTGCACCTGGCCGAATTTTTATCTTTTAATGCAAGCAAAATAAACCAGCCCTGGCCAAGTTAAGCAAACAGGAAATGACTCACAGAACCCCAGATACTTTAAATAAAGGAATAAATAACGTTGCTACCTCTGTACATGGTCCAGACACAAAATCTGAAAGAACTGACTTTGAGTGGTAGCATTTAAATATTCCCTTTATAGCTAAAGTTCTGTCATGTCTATCTTTGGAACAACCACATTGGCATGAGGAGGGTCAGATCCCTAAAAGAAAAGAAAGGAGCTGCAACAGAGAGAGGAAAAGATTGCTCGCTGATGCATCCACCCTATTTTTAAATATTTTCCTTCCATTCTTATGTCATAATACTCTACTTCACGCCTAGTCTTGTCTCTATTCTTTGCTAAGTGTTTTAATTCACTGTAGGTGATGAGAGACATCTGTAAACTGTTAGCTCTGTAATTCAAATAGTTTTCTCTTTTCTGCCACGTTCACTTAACAATATACCTTTTTCTTGTAAGTGAGATATTTATCATTATAATAATATTGGAATATATTCAGAAATACTTTGATCATAGTAACTGTGCTTTTTAGGACTTTATGTTGTTGTTAGGGAATACAGTATTTTAGTAAAATGGAGTGATATTTGTGTTTGTGATAGACAATTAATAATTATCAAGCAGATTGGTTCTTTTTTCCCCTCAGGAAATGTAAATATCCCGGTACTAAAGTAGCTCAAATAATAAAACTATTGATAATACTTAGGCTATAACAAATATATTTATTCTATTTATGTTGGTTTTTTTCATAGCTCTAATAGAGATAGTGCTGTTGAGACCCTCAATATTAGACCAGGTTTTTATTAATTGGAAGCTTTTTATCTGAATATAAAAATATGTGTATTTATCTCAACATTAAGGTGAAGATTAAATCCAAATTAACTTTTGATGGTTTACTCATTAAATATAATTTGTCAATTATCCTTCAAAGATATGATGCTATATATAAAATCTGATGAGAGGAAAATTTTAAAACTCCACACGTGACAGGTATCCCATGGATGGGAAATGGAGCAGTGTGCCTGGTTCTGGCTGTGGGCATTTTGACTTTAGTCTCACATTATAGAGAGGTGGCCTAGAGTCCATTCAACTTGTTGGAGAAGCAGGGATGAAAAATGTCCTTGCTAGAATCTTTATTTAAGAACTAGAGTTACTATTCGAAAACATGTTTTGGGTTAAGCACAAGAATTCAGCAACTGTGTCCGGTCAACTACGGTGGCTTACGATAGAGTCTCTTACTGGGGACATTCACACAGGAATATTTAAATGTCATGTCTATGCTGAACCATCAGATCGAGCCAGTCCTCAACAAAATGAGCTGCGAATCACAAAACAATTTATTTTAACCAAACAATGTAAACAGGCTAACATATCATACCCCCCAAAACACTCATAGGCCCAAGCTACAGAATGTCATTTTCTTGCCTATAGTTAATACATTTCATTATTTTGGCCAACAGTCAATACTTTGAGGTAAACGAGAAGTCAATCCAGACCAGCTAAGATTCATATGTTCCTTGCAGCCAAGAAACTAAATCAATTGCTAAGAAACAAATTCAGCACAAGCAATGTGAACAAAATATTATAATCTATCTTGATAAAAGAATGTTTATCTTGCTCAAAATGATAATTAAAACAGGTATTAGAAAGAAAAAACATTAATCAAAAGCAAGTAAAAGTGAAATTAGACTAGATGTATATTTTTAAAATGTGATTAGAAAACCTAAAAATAAATCACTCTCTGCCTCTTTACTCTCCCTCAAACTCTTTTTCTAGATGGATGGATAGTTGTGGATGAATGGATGGATGGATAGATAGATAGATAAATAGACAGACAGATTATAGCTAGCCAGATAGATAGATAGGCCATTAAAATAGTACTAAAAACAAAAATAGAAACCTTTATGAATGAGTGAAACAAGAAAAGAATGAGAAAATACTAAGATACTGTGTGATATTGAAGCACAGACATAGAAAACCAGAAACAGAAAGAAAGAAAGTCCAAGCGTAGATTCAAGATGGTTGAATAGGAACAGCTCTGGAGTGCAGTTCCCAGAGAGAACAACGCAGAGTGTGAGTGATCACCACATTTCCAAACGAGTTTTTACTGCCCAGAGACCAGGAGATTCCTGTGGCGAAAAGCGCCATGAGTTTCTAGCAGACCTGTTTCAGCTGGCCCAGTGGGTCTCCACACAAAAACTCATACAAATCTGGTTGGCCGTTTCAACTGGCACCTGGAACACCTGAGCGACAGAGCCACCTATTCAACTGAAGAAAAAAGGGGGCTGAAACAGGGAGCCAGGTGATCTGGCTCTGTGGGGCCCACCCCAACAAAGACCAGTAATTGGAAATGCTCTGGATTGAGAGTTTCACTCGAAGTCCAGCTGGACCCAGGATGGTCCAGCTCTGTGGGGGGAATGGCATCCCCCATTACCAAGGCAGGCCACCAATACCGAGGCAGTCTGCCATTACCAAGGCAGTCTGCCATTGCTGAAGCAGTCTGCCATTACCAAGGCAGTCTGCCATTACTGAGGCAGATAGCCATTACCAAGGCAGTTCTATCTATACCTCTTTAAACAAAACCACAGGGAAGTTCACATAGCAGCTGGGCAGAAACCATGACAGCTCAGCAGTGCCTCTGGTGGCAGACTGGCTAGGCTACCTCCTTGCTGGTCGGGACATCTCTGAAAAAAGGAAGCAGCATGTTAGTACCCTATAAATGAGGCCCCACCTTCCCAGGACAGAGCATCTTGGAAAATGGGAAGTTATGAATTCTGCTGCAGGAGACAAAAATGTACCTGCCCAGCAGCTCTGAATAGAACAACAGAGCTGCTGTTCAGCACTTGATCTCCTATAAGGGACAGACTGTCTCCTCGAGCATCTCCTTGACACCATATATCCAAAGAGACATCTCATAAGGAAAGCTCAGGCTGACATCTAGTGGGTATCCTTCTGTGACAAAGATGACAGAAGAAGGAACTGGCAGCAACCCTTACCTTTCTGCAGCCACCACAGGTGATCCCCAGAGAAGCAGGGTCTGAAGTGGACCTCCAGCAGTCCCACAGCAGAGGGGCCTGACTGTAAGAAGGAAAACTAAAAACAGAAATCACTTCTACATCAACAAAAAGGAATGTCCACTCAGAGACCCCATCTGAAAGTCACCAACTACAAAGATCACAGATAGATAAATCCACCACAATGGGAAGAAACCAGCGCAGAAAGGATGAAAACACCAAAAACCAGAACACCTCTCCTCATCCAAGGGATCACAATTCCTCACCAGCAAGGGAACAAAGCTGGATGGAGAATGAGGCTGATGAAATGACAGAAACAGGCTTCAGAAGGTGGATAATAACAAACTTCTGTGAGTTAAAAAAACATGTTCTAACCCAATGCAAATAAACTAAGAACCTTGAAAAAGTTTTCACAAAATGCTAACAAGACTAAACATCTTAGAGAACAATATATAAATGACTTGATGGAGCTGAAAGACACAACATGAGAACTTTGCGAAGCATACACACGTTTCATAGCCGTATCAACCAAACAGAAGAAAAGATATGAGAGATTGAAGGCCAACTCAATGAAATGAAACCAGAAGGCAAGATTAGAGAAAAAAGAGTGAAAATAAATGAACAAAGCCTCCAAGAAATATGGAATTATGTGAAAAGCCCTAATCTACATTTGATAGATGTACCTGAATGTGATGGAGAGAATGAATTCAAGCTGGAAAACACTCTTCAGGATGTTATCCAGGAGAACTTCCCCAACCTACCAAGGCAGGCCAACATTCAAGTCCAGGAAATACAGAGAACACTACAAAGATACTCCTCAAGAAGAGCAGCCCTGAGGCACATAATCCTAAGATTCACCAGGGTTGAAATGAAGGAAAAAATGCTAAGTGCAGCCAGAGAGAAAGGTTGGGATACCAACAAAGGGAAGCCCATCAGACTCACAGTGTATCTCTCAGCAGAAACCCTACAAGCCAGAAGAGAGTGGGGGCCAATATTCAACATTCTTAAAGAAAAGAACGTTCAACCTAGAATTTCATAGCCAGTCAAACTAAGCTTCATAAACGAAGGAGAAATAAAATCCTTTATGAACAATTAATAGCTGAGAGATTTAGTCTCCACCAGGCCAGCCTTACAAGAGTTCCCAAAGGAACCACTAAACATAGAAAGGAACAACCAGTACCAGCCACTCCAAAAATATACCAAATACTAAAGACCATCGACACAATGAAGAAACTGTGCAAATTAATGGACAAAAAAAAAACACCTAGCATCAAAATGGCAAGATCAAATTCACACATAATAATGTTAACCTTAAATGTAAATGGGCTAAATGCCCCAATCAAAAGACACAGACTGGCAAATTTTATAAAAAGTCAAAATAAGTTTACTGTATCCAGGAAACTCTTCTCACATGCAAGGACACACATGGTCTCAAAATAAAGGGATGGAGGAACATATACCAAGGAAATGGAAAGCAAAACAAAGCAAGAGTTGCAATCCTAGTCTCTGATAAAATGGACTTTAAACCAACAAAGATCAAAAGAGACAAAGAAGGGTATTACATGATGATAAAAGGATCAATGCAACAAGAAAAGGCAATGATCCTAAATATATAGGCACCCAATACAGTACCACCCAGATATGTAAAGCAAGTTCTTAATGACCTACAAAGAGACTTAGACTCCCACACAATAATAGTGGGATACTTTAACATTCTACTGCCAATATTAGACAGATCAGCAAGACAGAAAATTAACAAGGATATCTAGGAGTTGAAATCAGATCTGGACCAAGGGAACCTAATAGACATCTACAGAACTCTCCACCTCACATCCACAGAATATACATTCTTCTGAGCAACACATCGCACTTATTCTAAAATTGACCACATAACTGGAAGTAAATCACTCCTCAGCATATGCAAAAGAATGGAAATCATAACAAACATTCTCTCAGATCACAGTGCAATCAAATTAGAACTCAGGATTAAGAAAGTAACTTAGAACCACACAACTTCATAGAAACTGAACAACTGGCTCTTGAATGTTGACTGGATATACAATGAAATAAAGGCAGAAATAAAGTTGTTCTTCAAAACCAACAAAAACAAATATGCAATGTACCAGAATCTCTGGGTCACATCTGAAGCAGTGTCTAGATGGAAATTTATAGCAATAAAAGCCCACGAGAGTAGCAAGGCAAGATCTAATATCGACACCGTATCATCAGAATTGAAATGAGGAGCAAGATCTAACAACTCAAAAAGTAGCAGAAGAAAAGAAATAGCTAAGATCTGAATAGAACTGAAGAAGATAGAGACACAAAAAACCCTTCAAAAACTCAATAAATCTTGGAGACGGTTTTTGAAAAGATCAACAAAATAGACAGACTGCAAGCCAGATTAATAAAAAAGAAAATAAGGAAGACTCAAATAGATGCAATAAAAAACGATAAAGGGGATATCACCACCGATTCCACAGAAATGCACACTACCATCAGAGATTACTATGAACAACTATACACACATAATCCAGTGAACCTGGAAGAAATGGATAAATTCCTGGACACTTGCACCCTTCCAAGCCTAAACCAGAAGAAGTCGAAACCCTGAGTAGACCAATAACTAGCGCTGAAGTTGAGGCAGCAATTAGTAGCCTATCAATGAAAAAAAACTGAGGTCCAGATGGGTTCACAGCCTAATTCTACCAGACATACAAAGAGGAGCTGGTACCACTCCTTCTGAAACTACTCCAATCTAAAAAGAGGGAATCCTTCCCAAATCATTTTATGAGACCAACATCATCCTGATACCAAAACCCAGCAGAGACTCAACAAAAAAAAGAAAACTTCAGGCCAATATCCATGAAGAACATAGATGCAAAAATTTTCAATAAAATACTGGCAAACAGACTGCAACAGCATATCAAAAAGCTTATCCATCATGATCAAGTAGGCTTTGTCCCCGGGGATACAAGACTGATTGAACTTACACAAGTCTGTAAACATAATCCACCACATTAAAAGAACCAAAGACAAAAACTACATGATCATCTCAATAGATGCAGAGAAGGCCTTCGACAAAATTCAACAGCACTTTATTCTAAAAACTCTCAATAAACTAGACATCGATGAAACATATTTCAAAATAATAAAAACTATTTATGAGAAACCCACAACCAATATCATACTGAATGGGCAAAAACTGGAAGCATTCCCTGTGAAATCTGGCACCAGACAAGGATGCCCTCACTCACCACTCCTATTCAGTATACTATTGGAAGTTCTAGCCAGAGCAATCAGGCAAGAAAAAGAAATAAAAGCTATTGAATTAGGAAAGAAGGAAGTCAAATTGTCTCTATCTGCAGACAACATGATTGTATATTTAGAAGACCCCATAGTGTCAGATGAAAATATCCTTAAAGTGATAAGCAACTTCAGTCTCAGTATACAAAATCAGTGTGCAGAAATCACAAGCATTCCTATACACCAATAACAGACTTTAAAAGAGACCCAAATTAAGAGTGAACTCCCATTCACAATTGCTACAAAGAGAATAAAATAACTAGGAATACAACTAACAAAGAATGTAAAGGACCTCTTCAAGGAGAACTACAAACCACTGCTCAAGGAAATAAGAGGGGACACAAATAGATGGAAAAATATTTCATGCTCATAGTTAGGAAGAATCATTATAGTGAAAATGACCATACTGCCCAAAGTAATTTATAGATTAAATGCTATCCCCATCAAGCTACCTGTGACCATCCTCCCAGAAATGGAAAAAACCACATTAAACTTCATATAGAACCAAAAGAGAACCTGCATAGCCAAGATAGTCCTAAGCAAAAAGAACAAAGCTGGAGGCAGTATGCTACCTGACTTCAAACTATACTACAAGGCTACAGTAATCAAAACAGCATGGTACTGGTACCAAAACAGAGATACAGACCAGTGGAACAGAACAGAGGCCTCGGAGGCAACACCACACATCTACAACCATCTGATCTTTGACAAACCTGACAAAAACAAGTAATGGGGGAAAGGATTCCCTGTTTAATAAATGGTATTGGGAAAACTGGCTAGCCACGTGCAGAAAGCAGAAACTGAACCCTTTCCTGACACCTTACACTAAAATTAACTCCGGAAGGATTAAAGATGTAAACATAACACCTAACACCATCCAAACCCTACACGAAATCCTAGACAAAATCATTCAGGACATTGGCATAGGCAAGGACTTCATGAGTAAAACACCAAAAGCTTTGGAAAGAAAAGCCAAAATAGATAAATGGGATCTAATTAAACTCCAGAGCTTCTGCACAGCAAAAGAAACAATCATTAGAGTGAACAGGCAATCAAAAGAATGGGAAAAAAATTTTGCAATCTACTCATGTGACAAAGGGCTAATATCCAGACTCTACAATGAACTAAAACAGATTTACAAGAAAAAAACAAACCCATTCAAAAGTGGGCAAAGGACATGAACAGACACTTTTCAAAAGAAGATATATATGAGGCCAACATGCATTGACAATATGCTCATCCTCACTGGTCATTAGAGAAATGCAAATAAAAACCACATTGAGATACCATCTCACACCAGTTAGAATGGCAATCATTAAAAAATCTGGAGACAACAGACACTGGAGAGGATGTGGAAAAACAGGAACACTTTTACACTGTTGGTGAGAGTTCAAATTATTTCAACCATTGTGGAAGACAATGTGGTGATTCCTCAAGGGCCTAGAAATAGAAATTCCATTTGACCCAGCAATCCCATTACTGGGTATATACCCAAAGGACTATAAATCCATCTATTTTTAAGGCACATGCACACGCATGTTCATTGTGGCACTGTTTACAATTACAAAGACCTGGAATCAACCCAAATACCCATCGATGATAGACTGGACAAGGAAAATGTGGCACATATATACTATGGAATACTATGCAGCCATAAAAAAGGATGAGTCATGTCCTTTGTAGGGACATGGATGAATCTGAGAACCATCATTCTCAGCAAACTGACACAAGAACAGAAAATTAAACACCGCATATTCTTACTCATATGCAGATGTTGAACAATGAGAACACATGAACACAGGAAGGGGAACATCACACACTGGTGTCTGTTGGGGGTGAATAGGGGAGGGAAAGCAGGGGGTAGGGAAGTTGGGGAAGGATAATGTGGGGAGAAATGCCAGGTATAGGTGACGGGGGGATGGAGACAGCAAACCACATTGCACTGTATGTACCTATACAACAGTTCCGCATGATCAGCACATGTACCTCAGAACCTAAAGTGCAATAAAATGTATATATTAATAAATAAATAAATAAATAAATGAGAAAGTCCAATACAAAGAAAAGGTTTAGAATAATGGATGATTAACTCAACATTGGCCTAATATGAATTCCAGAAGTTACTCTTAGGTGAAAATGAAAATAACATTAAAACATTTAAAAATGTAATCATTGAGAATTTTCTATATTAAAAGAGGAGTGTAAAATATATGTGCAACAAACGTCACGAAAGATTGAAAAAATTCTCACATACATCTTTATTGGTGAAGAGCAAATGTAAAGAAAAATCATAAACATGCCTGAGAGAAAAGACTGATTATCCAAAAGAAAAGCCAATTATGCCTGCAGCACATATCTTACTACTAGCAACAGATATGGGAGGAAAATTAACCCATATCTTTAAAATTGAAGGAAAGGAAACTACAATGTACAGTTCTATATTTTGTTAAATTATAATCTGAGAGCAAATGTAAATAATGACAATTACAAACACAAAAATAATTTTCATGCTTAGGCCCCTTCTAAAAGAACATCTGAGAGTTATGCTTCAAAAGAAGAATGAAATAAAACCTGAGAACAGAGTAAAATGCAAAAAATAATGGTACATTTAGGAAGATTATCAGAAGTTGATAACACAAGATAATAAATTTAATTTCTTATAACTCTAAAAGGCCAGGGAATAATTTTATATGCCCAGAATGTTTCAGCCAAAATGTTAGAAATGAATAATGAGTTTGATGTGGGTAGTAGTTGGTGTGATTGATGATTGCTGGAAGCTGTTATCCTCAGCAAACAAACTCGAACAGAAAACTGAACATCAAATTTTCTCATTTGTAAGTGTGTGCTAAATGATGAGAACACGTGGACTCATGGTGGGTAACAATGCATATGTTAGGGGGGTCAGTGAGAGCATCAGGAAGAATCGCTGCTGGATGTTGGCCTGAATATCTGGGTGATTGGTTGATCTGTGCGGCAAACCACCATGGCACTTGTTTACCTGTGTAACAAACCTGCACATCCTGCACATGCATCCCAGCACTTAAAATAAGCATTCAAGAAAAATGACTGCTAAGATACTAGTGTTTGAGAGAATACGCAGTGAAAACTTCAGAATTTGTTAGTAGAAACTAAGAGTTAACTTAGTTTATGAAGTGTGATATGTTCCAACTTAAAGAATATCTGTGATCGAGTGTTCATGGCAGAAACTGGATGTTGTTCCTATCCTTTTTTAATAGTAGAGTGGCAAATTTTTGTTGGGCACATGGCTACCCAAACTAAAGAGATTTTTCAATCTCCTTGGATGCAAAGTATGGCCATAGGACTAAGTCTAAGTGGAATGCTTTTGGGAAAGTCATATGTAACTTTGGGAAATTATACGTAACTGGAACTCAAGAGGTCATGATAGACACGAATAGCAAGCCTGGTGTCAAGAATGGCAGAAAAACAACACAAGGGGCCCTGAAGTCTGTAGCTCCATACTTGGCCCAGTTAGCATAATTTTTTATTATATCATTATTATTTTTCATTTCAATAACACACATACAGTATTCTTTTTAATTTAATTTAATTTAATTTAATTTAATTTAATTTTAAGATTGCTCTCTGTCACCCAGGCTGGAGTACAGGGATGTGATCATAGCTCACTACAGCTGCAATCTCCTGGGCTCAGGTGACCCTCTTGCCTCAGTCTCACAAGTAGCTATGCATGCACCACCACACTTGGAATTAAAAAAAAAAAAAATTGTAAAGACCGGGTCTTACTCTATTGCTCTGACTGGTCTTGAACTCCTGGCCTGAAGTGATCCTTCTGCCTCAGCATCCCTTATTCTTAACCAATACAAATTTTTACTCAATTTTTTAAAAAATTAAACATGAGAAGAACAAGGAGCATTATCATTTCAACAGAAGGTATCAAAGAGAAAAACAGAAGTAAGGTAAATAAAACATAAAATAAGGGGACAAGAAGTTCAAACATGTGCTGATCACAATTAAATATAAATATATGAACCCAACTGTTACATTAAAGTAAACAAAAACCAAAATTTAGGTGCAGTTAATTCTTGAACAACATGGATTGAGCTGTGCATGTCCTTTACACAGATTTTCTGACACCTCTGCTACCCCTGAGACAGCAAGACCAATGCCCTCTTCCTCCTCCTCCTCCACCTACTTGACTTGAATGCAACAAGAATAAAGAAAAGTTTTTATGATGACCCAATTCCACTTAATGAATAACAAATACATTTTCTCTTCCTTATGATTTTCTTAATAACATTTTTTTTCTCTAGCTTACTTTATTGTAGAAATATAGAAAAGAATGCAAAATATATGTAATGGACTGTTATTGGCAAGGCTTCCAATTAACAGTAGACTGTTAACAGTTAAGTTTTGGGAGACTCAACAGTTATACATGGATTTTTGACTGCATGGGAGCTTGGTTTCTGAAACCCTATGTTTTAAATCAAAAGAACTAAAACAACATAAAAATTTTATAATAGGAGGCTTAGTTATATATATCGTTGAATAGCATAAAGAAAATCCCCAAACAGAATTTGAGACAATTGACATTACCTAATGAGAAAAGGAACGATTCCCCAAGAAAAGATCAGGTTTCACGAGGATGTATGAACCGAACAACATAGTCTTTAACCTGTGAATATTGACAAAATTAATGAGAAAATTGATGAAAAGTGCAAATATTTAACAGAAATTTAGCACATTTTAATCAGAAACATTTTAGAACAAGTAGATAATGTTCTAAATTGTGAAGACTGCATGAAGAAATTTTTCAGGGTGTTATGGTATCATATTAGAAGAAAACCTGATCTTTTCTGTCTGAAGAAGTTGGGGAAGACTTCCCTGAAGAATGACATTTCAAAAAATGTCAAGGATAAATTAGGAATTAATCAAAGTGAGGGGGTGGCCAAATTCTAGGTAAAAAGAACATGAAAGAAAAGATTTGGGTATTTAATGATTTGATTAGAGTTCAGGGAGAAAATTACATGATAGGAGGTAAGTACAGGAAATTCTGAACAAACCATGTCATATAAGGTATTCTCTGATTTTCTTCAGTCACCACAAAATGTCACGTTTTAGAAAGGAAGATACATGAGTTCAAAAATAAAAGCCAGACACTTGCGGAAAAAAAAGATTCAAATCCTAGAACTCAATTTTCAACCATTGTGATATACTTTGAGATTAAAATAATTTAACATACAGAGTAAATTATATTAAAAATGCATACGACATCTAGATGTAAAAAAGTGTATTGTCATAAGCTATTTTTACTTTTTCAATTAATTCATAGAAATTCTTATGTTTTAGTTCGTTATTTTGACTTCAACAAAAAGAAACAGCTGACTTAAAATTTAATAATTTAATTAATTACTACTATATAGTAATATCTGCAGTGAATTTAGAGCTATTATTAGACTTGCTCAGAGGCCTCGGCCAAATGATTTTATTTGGCCAAGGGCATCACTCCAATCATCATCTTCTCTGTCTCAGAAAGGACTTCCAATAGGCAGAACATTACAGTGTCTTTCTCCCTTATGTTGCTATCCTTAATATTTTCTTTCAGATATTGTTTATAATTCTTGATAAAGATGCCCATACCTCTAATATGAAGAACTGAGATAGTGATCTTACATACATGGCAACTAAGAAATTTCAGCACTAAATTTTATTGAATTACATCAGTTGAGGAGATGACCCTGGCAGGGCATTTCTTCCCTTTTCTCCAGTATGTCACTAGTTAACCCAACACAGGGCTCTGCATGGCATTTATTCACCATGGATTGATTTACAGTCATGTGCCACATGATGTTTCAGCCAACAATAGACCACACACAGGATGGTGGTTCCATAACGAGCTGAAAACTTCCTGTCGCCTCTGAAGTCATGGCCACTATAACATGGCAGTGTGACATAATTACCTTTTCTGTGTTTATATGTGTTTAGGTGAACACATTCTTTTTTTTTTTTTTTTTGAGACAGAATCTTACTCTGTCACCTAGTCTGGAGTGCAGTGGCACTACTAGGCTTGGTTCACTGCAACCTCCACCTCTCGGGTTAAGCGATTCTCCTGCCTCAGCCTCCTGAGTAGCTGGGATTACAGGCTTGCACCACCACGTCCGGCTAAATTTTATATTTTTAGTAGAGACAGGGTTTCACCATCTTGGCCATGCTGGTCTTGAACTCCTGACCTCGTGATCCACCTGCCTTGACCTCCCAAAGTGCTGGGATTGCAGGCGCAAGCCACTGTGCCCGGCTGGTATACACATTCTTACCATTGTGTCACAAGGATGTACAGTGTTCAGTGCACTACCATGTGGTACAGAGTTGTAGCCTAGGACAATAGGTTATAGCATGTAGCCTAGGTGAGTAGTAGGCTGTACCATCGAGGTTGGGTAAGTGCACTGTACGATGTTTGCACAAGGATGAAATTGCCTAACAATACATTCCTGAGATTGGATCCCCGTTTTTAAGCCAGGCATGACTGTATTTATGTCATCTAGTGTTTTTAAAATGTAAGAATGATTCAAGAGGTAACTATAATTTAAAAACACATGCAGCCGGGTGTGGTGGCTTACTCCTATAATCCCAGCACTTTGGGACACCGAGGTGGGCAGATCATGCAGTCAGGAGATCCAGACCATCCTGGCTAACACAGTGAAACCCCGTCTCTAGTAAAAATACAAAAAATTACACAGGCATGCTGGCACATGCCTGTAGTCCCAGCTACTTGGGAGGCTGAAGCAGGAGAATCATTTGAAACTGTGAGACAGGTTGCAGTGAGCCAAGATCGCACCACTGCACTCCAGCCTGAGCTATGGAGTGAGACTTTATCTCAAAAAATAAACAAACACCACCACCAGCAACAACAAACAAACCCGCATGCTTTGGGGGTGATATGTGGTCCATTTTGTTTGTACTACTTTGGGGTGACACGCTCTGGGTCTGGAGTTGTTGGTGATAGTGACAGTTGCTAAAGCTGTCTGTAATTCTGCTTTTGGTTCTCACAGCCCTAAGTAACTGACCTGTAAGAGAAACTCCTGGATGATGAAGTGTATCTCTAATTGGGTTAATATTGTTTTATATAATATTTCTAAGTTAAAGCCATGTTAAATTGTAATTAAACTTCAGAAAGCCATGGTGCACATGTTATTATATTTAAGGCCACAGGTGTAGTGCATTTTTATCCTTTCAACTTGTTTAACACACTGCCAGTTTCATTCAGAGAGCTGCATGATGGCTGTTTTCATGAATGAATAGTTTTGGTAGACTTGGCCTGCTGGTGAATGGGGGAATCTGAAACTTGAAGTCAGGGTGAAACCTTCTGGAAATGGGTATGTTTTTCTAGGAATAAAGAACATTCAATGGCTAAATAATTATACACAGCTGCTGAAGTTCAGAGAGTGGCTAGGGGACACAGACAAAAGGACAAAGATATTTACAGATCTATTATCTGCTCACACTGCATCTCTTCCAAGAGGGCTATGCACATATCCCTCCCATTGCATCTAATCCTCAATGATCCAGTCCAGCCAGAGAGCGATTTATGACACATGGTACAAATCTAGGAAATTAGTAATTTACATTTCTGCCTTTGAAAGGTAAGCATGATTTCAAGTACTGAAGAGGCACAAAGAATAAAATAAGACATTAGTAAATACATGAAGTCCTTGCCTATGCCTATGTCCTGAATGGTATTACCTAGGTTTTCTTCCATGACCTGAATGGTATTGCCTAGGTTTTCTTCTAGGGTTTTTATGGTGTAGGTCTTATGTTTAAATCTTTCATTCATCTGGAGTTAATTTTTGTATATCATGTAAAGAAGGGGTCCAGTTTCAGCTTTCTGCACATGGATAGCAAGTTTTCCCAACACCATTTATCAACAAAAGCCAAATAAACAAATGGGATCTAGTTAAACTTAAAAGCTTCTGCACAGCAAAAGAAACAATCATTAGAGTGAACCAGCAACCTACAGAATGGGAAACAATTTTTGCAATCTACCCATCTGACAAAGGGCCAATATCCAGAATCTACAAAGAACGAAACCAAATATACAAGAAAAAAACAAGCAACCCCATCAAAAAGTGGGCAAAGGATATGAACAGACACTTTTCAAAAGAAGACATTTATGTGGCCAACAAACATGTAAAAATACTCATCATCACCGTCATTAGAGAAATGCAAACCAATATCACGTTGAGATACCATCGCATACCACTTAGAATGGCAATTATTAAAAAATCTTGAGACAACAGTTGCTGGAGAGGATGTGGAGAAATAGGAACACTTTTACACTGTTGGTGGAAGTGTAAATTAGTTCAAAAAATTTACACAGAACAGCTTCCACACTGTTGTAGAAGACAGTGTGCTGATTCCTCAAGAATCTTGACATAGAAATTCCATTTGACCCAGCAATCCCGTTACTGGGTAATATACCCAAAGGATTATAAATCAATTTACTATCAAGACACATGCACACGTATGTTCATTGCGGCACTGTTTACAATAGCAAAGACCTGGAAACAACCCAAATGCCCATCAAAGATAGACTGGATAAAGAAAATGTGGCACATATACACCATGGAATACCATGTAAGCCATTAAAAAAGGATGAGTTCCGGAGGATCCAAGATGGCCGATTAGGAGCAGCTGAGGATTGCGGCTCCCAGTGAAAGGGCAGAGGGTGAGTGGACACCGCATTCCCAGAAGGATTTTTATTGCCCACAGACCAGGAGATTCCCAGGGGGAGGAGCCCCACGGGTCACCAGCGTGGCTAGTTTGGCCGGCGGGGCTGTTTTCACCGGCTTGGGTGTTTTCGGCGGCACCGCTGTTTTGGGCGGCGCTCCGGTGCAGCGGTTACCGTACAAAATACCTGGGTCCCGGTGCCATTCTAGCTGGCAATTGGAGCTCCAGGAAGGCAGAGCCACCCATTCATCTGATTAAAAAAGGGTACTGAAACAGGCAGCCAGGCCAGGAGATTTTCCAGTCAAAAAAATGCCACGAATCTCAGTGCCCACAGTTTCAGCCGGCACAGTGGGTCACCGCACGGGAAATCACACAGATCCCGGTGCCTTTCAACAGGCAGCTGGAACACCTGGGAGACAGTCGACCATTCAACTAAAAAGAAAAGAAAAAAAAAAAGGCTCTGAGGCAGGGAGCCAGGTGATCAGGCTCAGCTGGTCCCACCCCTACAAAAAAAACAGCAATCGCAAACTCTCTGGATCTAGAGTTTCACAGCAAGCACAGCTGAAACCAGGACAGTCGAGCTCTGTGGGGGAGGAGTGTCCGCCATTACTGAGGCAGTCTGCCACTACGGAGGTAGTTTGCCATTGCAGAGGCAGCCCACCATTGCCAAGGCAGTTCTAACTACACTGGTAGAAACAGGAGTGCAGGGAAGTTCACACGGCAGCTGGGTGGAGCTCACAGCAGCTCAGCAAAGCCTCTGCAGGCAGTGACTAGGCTGCCTGATCACTGGGCAAGACAGCCCTGAGAAAAAGGCAGCAGCACAAGGGAAACTCATAAATAAAGCCTTAACTCTCTGGGACAGAGCACCTGGGAGAACAAAAGGGAGTTATGAGTTCTGCTGCAGCAGACTTAAACGTACATGCTCAGCAACTCTGAATGAACAATGGAGCTCACAGCTCAGCACTTGAGCTCCTATAAAGGGCACTCTGACACAAGCAGCTCCCTGACCCCCATATATCCAACGAGTCACCTCATAAAGGAGAGCTCAGACTGACATCTGGTGGGTATTCTTCTGGGACAAACATAGCAGAAGAAGAAATTCGGAGCAACCCTTACTGTTCTGCAGCTGCTGCAGGTGATCCCCAGGCAAGCAGGGCTGGGAGTGCACCTCAGCAGTCCTACAGCAGAGGGGCCAGACTGTTAGAAGGAAAACTAAGAAACAGAAAGAAATAACTTCATCATCAACAAACTGGACGTTTAGTGAGAGACCCCATCTGAAAATCACCAACCACAAAGACCACACATAGATAAATCCACAAAGATGGAAAGAAACCATCACAAAAAGGAGGAAAACACCCAAAACCACAACGCCTCTCCTCCTACAAGAGATCACAACTCCTCCCAGCAAAGGAACAAGGCTGGATGGACAATGAGTGTGATGAAATGACAGAATCAGGCTTCAGAAGGAGGGTAAAAAGAAACTTCTGTGAGCTAAAAGAACATGTTCTAACCCAATGCAAAGAAACTAAGAACCGATTTGACAAAATGCTAACGAGAATAACCAAGTTAGAGAGGAATATAAGTGAATTGAAGCAGCTGAAAAACACAACACAAGAACTTTGCGAAGCATACACAAGTTTGAACAGCCGGATCAACCAAGCAGAAGAAAGGATATCAGAGGTCGAAGATCAACTCAATGAAATAAAACAAGAAGGCAAGAGTAGAGAAAAAAGGGTAAAAAGGAATGAACAAAGTCTCCAAGAAATATGGGACTATGTGAAAAGACCTAATCTAGGTTTGATAGGTGTACCGGAACGTGACAGAGAGAATGAATCCAAGCTGGAAAATATTCTTCAGGATATTATCCAGGAGAACTTCCCCAACCTAGCAAGGCAGGCCAATATTCAAGTCCAGGAAATACAGAGAACACCACAAAGATATTCCTCAAGAAGAGCAACCCCAAGGCACATAATAGTCAGATTCACCAGGGTTGAAATGAAGGAGAAAATGCTAAAGGCAACCAGAGAGAAAGGTTGGGTTACCCACAAAGGGAAGCCCGTCAGACTCACAGCAGATCTCTCAGCAGAAACCCTACAAGCCAGAAGTGGGGGCCAATATTCAACATCCTTAAAGAAAACAACTTTCAACCCAGAATTTCATATCCAGCCAAACTAAGCTTCATAAGTGAAAGAAAAATAAAATCCTTTGTGAACAAGCAAGTACTCAGAGATTTGATCATCACCATGCCTGCTTTACAAGAGCTCCTGAAAGAGGCACTAAACATAGAAAGGAACAACCAGTACCAGCCACTCCAAAAACATACCAAATGGCAAAGAGCAGCAACACAATGAAGAAACTGCATCAACTAACCGGCAAAACAGCCAGCTAGCATCAAAATGGCAGGATCAAATTCACACATAACAATATTAATGCTAAATGTAAATGAGCTAAATGCCCCAATGAAAATACATAGACTGGCAAAGTGGATAAAAAGCCAAAACCCGTCGGTGTGCTGTATCCAGGAAACCCATCTCCCATGCAAAGATACACAAAGTCTCAAAATAAAGGGATGGAGGAAGATTTACCAAGCAAATGGAGAGCAACAAAAAAGTAGGAGTTGCACTGCTCATCTCTGATACAATAGACTTTAAACCAACAAAGATCAAAAGAGACAAAGAAGGACATTACATAATGGTAAAAGGATCAATGCAACAAGAAGAGCTAACAATCCTACATATATACGCACCCAATACAGGAGCACCCAGATACATAAGGCAAGTTCTTAATGACTTACAAAGAGACTTAGACTCCCACACAATAATTGTGGGAGACTTGAATGCCCTATTGTCAATATTAGACAGATCAACGAGACAGAAAATTAACAAGGATATCCAGGACCTGAACTCAGACGTGATCAAGCAAACCTAATAGACATTTACAGAACTCTCCACCCCAAAACCAGAGAATATACATTCTTCTCAGCACCACATCGCACCTACTCTAAAATTAACCACGTAATTGGAAGTAAATCACTCCTCAGCAAATGCAAAAGAATGGAAATCATAACAAACAGTCTCTCAGACCACAGTGCAATCAAGTTAGAACTCAGAATTCAGAAACTAACTCAGAACAACACAGCTTCATGGAAACTGAACAGCTGGCTCTTGAAGGTTGACTGGATTAACAATGAAATGAAGGCAGAAATAAAGATGTTCTTTGAAACCAACGAGAACGAAGACACAACATACTAGAATCTCTGGGACACCTTTAAAGCAGTCTCTAGAGGAAAATACATAGCAATAAATGCCCACATGAGAAGCAAGGAGAGATCTAAAATTGACACCCTATCCTCAAAATTGAAAGAGCTGGAGGAGCAAGATCAAAAAAACTCAAAACCTAGCAGAAGACAAGAAATAACTAAGATCAGAGCAGAAGTGAAGGAGATAGAGACATGAAAATCCTTCAAAAAATCAACAAATCCAGGAGCTGGTTTTTTGAAAAGGTCAACAAAATAGACAGACCACTAGCCAGATTAATAAAAAAGAAAAGAGAAAATAATCAAATACATGCAATAAAAAACGATAAAGGGGATATCACCACAGATTCCACATAAATTGAAACCATCATTAGAGATTATTACAAACAACTCTATGCTCATCAACTAGTAAAACTGGAAGAAATGGATAAATTCCTGGACACTTGCATCCTCCCAAGCCTAAACCAGGAAAAAGTCAAAACCCTGAATAGACCAATAACAAGGTTTGAAGTTGAGGCATCAATTAAGAGCCTACCACCCAAAAAAAGCCCAGGTCCAGGTGGGTTCAGAGCCGAATTCTACCAGACATACAAAGAGGAGCTGGTACCATTCCTTCTGAAACTATTCCAAACAATCCAGAAAGAGGGAATCCTTCCCAAATCATTTTATGAGACCAACATCATCCTGATACCAAAACCGGGAAGAGACTCAGCAAGAAAAGAAAACTTCAGGCAAATATCCATGATGAACATAGATGCAAAAATCTTCAGTGAAATACTGGCAAACCGATTGCAACAGCACGTCAAAAAGCTTATCCACTACGATCAAGTAGGCTTCATCCCAGGGATGCAAGGCTAGTTCAACATACGCAAATCTATAAACATAATCCACCACATAAACAGAACCAAAGACAAAAACCACATGATAATCTCAATTGATGCAGAGAAGGCCTTTGACAAAATCCAACAGCCCTTTATGCTAAAAACCCTCAATAAACTCGGTATTGATGGAACGTATCTCAAAATGCTAAAAGCTATTTACGACAAACCAACAGCCAATATCATACTGAATGGGCAAAAACTAGAAGCATTCCCTTTGAAATCTGGCACTAGACAAGGATGTCCTCTCTCACCACTCCTATTCAATATAGCACTGGAAGGTCTAGCCAGAGTAATCAGGCAAGAAAAAGAAATAAAGGGTATTCAAATAGGAAAGGAGTAAATCAATTTGTCTCTATTTGCAGATGACATGATTGTATATCTAGAAGACCCCATCATCTCAGCCCAAAATTTCCTGAAACTGATAAGCAACTTCAGCAAAGTGTCAGGATACAAAGTCAAACATAAGCATTCCTATACTGCAATAACAGACTTAAAGACAGCCAAATCAAGAACCAACGGCTGGCCATTCACAATTGCTACAAAGAGCATAAAATACCTAGGAATACAACTAACAAGGAACATAAAAGACCTCTTCAAGGAGAACTACAAACCACTTCTCAACAAATTAAGAAAGGACACAAACAGATGGAGAAACATTCCATGTTCATGGCTAGGAAGAATTAATATCATGAAAATGGCCATACTGCCCAAAGTAATTTACAGATGCAACACTATCCCTATCAAGCTACCAAAGACCTTCTTCGTAGAACTGGAAAAAACCACCTTAAACTTCATATTGAACCAAAAGATTGAGGGTATAGGTGGTGTTTGGTTACATCAGTAGTTCTTCAGTGGTGATTTCTGAAATTTTAGTGCACCCCTCACCCAAGCTGTGGACTCTACACCCTGTGTATGGACTTTTATCCCTCACTGCCCCCCCAACCTCCCTTCCCTCTGAGTCCCCAAAGTCCATTTTATCATTCTTATGTCTTTGGGACTACATAAAATCTTATTTTAGGGATTATTGACACAGATGCTAATGTATTTGTTCAAATTGAAATTGAAAAATATTTTTGTTGATTTTTTTGTTTACATCCTGCCCAATGATTATTTCGGGATTGATTTGTAAAAATATAATTGTAGGGTTAAAATTAACTTTCAGGGCAATTTTTATATAGCTTAATAGAATTTATTAGTAGAAATTTATAAACCATTTAATTTGTAAGAAATTTATATATATAATTTTGACCCTGTTATACTGTTTGAGCTACTGGTCTTACCTATAAATGACAAATAAAGTTAAAAATAATTTTGACTATTGGAATTAACAATATGATATTTCTACACTCTTCATTTTTAATTTTTTTGAGCAAATCTTTCATTTTCAGCTGGAAAATGTCAGGAAAAAGATTGTACAATTCAGCAATTGGAGAAAATTGAATGGAATTTGTGGGCAAAGCTGTGAACAGGTGAAGGGATCTGGCCAAGGATGGCAAAGTACCCATGATCCCGCAACAGAGGAATTTGCCATCACTCTTAGGCCTTACAGGATACAGGGAACCCAGGCAGTTTTCCCAATCAAATTTTAACCATGGGAGAGAGATTCTTCACAGGATCTACAGAGGTAGAGGCATGCAGACTTGGAGCAGCAGCGAGAGAAAAGGGAGAAATGTGCATTTGGATTTCTTTCTGCTTCTCTCCACCAATAACTTTGGAAAGGGCAAGGAGGCCAAGATGATCAATTCTAAAGAGGTCAGACTTACAGTACAGAGCAGAAGAGAAAACAGCCTGTCTTTCTTTCTTTTTTTTTTTTTTTTTGGTATACTTTTT